>APFE030826072.1:10940-58058 GCA_000404065.3 Pinus taeda | reverse complement strand
TATTTGTATCCCCACTTTCAAAAATATAGATAATGAGGCTCTGAGTCCATGGTTTAGGGAACCCTTGCTTGACCACTTATTGAAAAGATTGTGGATGTGGAGGATGAGGACAAGACCTCCAAATTTTAAGATTTCTACTTCGTAACCTTCAATGTCGTTAGCTTTCCCATTTTCCAGGTGCTTAACCCCAAAATCAATATCTCCTAATAAGAAAACTTCTTTCTTTAGAAGGAGAGTTTCAAAATTATTCATGACATTAATTTGAAATGATTAAAATTAAATCCATGTTTTTAAGAATATTAATAAACCCACATTTTATTTGTAGTTTAAATAAAATTTATATCATGATTTAGCATGATAAAATTTTATATCTTTCATAAAATAAGTAATATAAATAATTCTAATTCCTATAATATTTATTTAATTCTTTCATAATTTTATTTATTTTTTTTTATAAAAATTTAATATAATAGTAGGCAATATAGTGTTTCTTAATTATCCACTAACATATTATAATTATCTCATTCCTTTTTCATAATGTTATTTATCAAAAAAATATTTAGTTTCTTAAATGACACGTTTATATTAATATTGAATATCAACATTTTTAATATTGATATTTATAATTTTCTATTTAATTTACGGTATTTCTAAAAAGATATTATTTATTTTTATTATGAAAAGTTGATGTAATACAAACCTTTTAAAAATTATCTCTTTAAGATATTATTAATAATTTCATTTCTTTTAATGAAATTATTTATCTATAATATTTCCTTTTAAATAAATTTATATAATCATGTAATCTTGTTATGTATTTTTCCAGCCTCTCATTTTTCTTAGCCACAGATTTGGATCTTCTCATGTTGTCTTGTATTTAATTTTTTTTTGGGATATCTCTACCTTTCTGGATGCTTCTAAGATATTTTTTTAATTGATTCTCGACAAACTTATGCCCTTCAATTTGATTAACATACAGATTTCATTTATGTTGGGTTGCATTTCATTTTCTCGTCCTTTTATGTAATCTTTTTTGGAAGCGTCCGTATCTTTATCCTTGTGAGCTCGTTTCATCGATTCTTATTCTCATATATATTTAAGTAATTAGTTGTGGGGATGATTCATTTGAGCCACACTTTGCATCCACTACCATCACCATAATTATGATTTACACAACAATTCACACATCTATGTTATAGATGAGCAGATTGTGAATTATCCATCACAAAGGGATGGAATTGACTAGGAAACAAACACGATATTTCGTCTATATGGTTGTGAATTGATTCAATAAAGCGTAATTTTTCTTAGATTGTATCCTTCACCCATGTTGTTTTTCTTGCATGTAAAGGTAATTAGGACCTCCCAATTTCTAAATTCTACTTGGTTTTTTAAGGGAATGATAACACATTTTTTAGTATTCAATCTTTTCTTAGACAATCTCGGGAGCTTTCCCATTGAAGGAAAATGCAAGGCTCTCCTAGAAATTTATAATCAATTTTGAGTGTTCAATCCATGTTCAGTCTTTAGGATCACAAGAAGCCATTTGAGGACTAGATCAATCCTTCAAGTAAAATCCCAAATTTTGTGCAAGCTTTTATGATAAATATGGTCTCTAGTAAGCATTTAGTTTTCCCTATTCATATGGTTTATAATAAGAATTTTATGTCCTTTATTCTTCTATGTCCAATGCTAAGCCCTCCATATCTTCTTGATGCCAAAAACATGGATCAACATTCCTCCAATGTGACCATGATCATCTCTCAACACTGTGTCTGCCACTCCCCTCGTTTTTCTTGTGCAAGACATGGCTTTCTCTTAAATGTTCTATTTTCCTTAACTCCCCTGCCCCTTCAAGGTCTTGGTTTCCCTTGGACTGTGATCATGCTCATAAACATTCTCATGCCCCTCAAAGGACTGGGTTGCTCTTGGACTGTGGCCATGCTCATAAATAACCACCTGTCCCTCCAACTTCTTGGTTTCTCTTAGATGCTCCATTAAATTGAATGCTACTTAGTTGACACTTTAAAATGTTTTATAAAGTGGGTAATTCAACTATGGAAGACTTAACAAAAATGAAAAACTTGAGCCAATTGACATTTTATAATGTTTTACAAAGTGGTTGATTCAATGTTGGGGATGTTTTGTATGTTGGACTGTAAATAAAGCTATCCATGTAATGAGTTCTTTGATTAGAGCTATTGTTTAAAATCCATTTCTTTTGTGGAATCATGGATTGGTGCTGCTTTGAATGTAAGCAAACCCAAGGAGAGTTCGATAGTAGCAATTTTTGGTGAGGTTTACTTAGAGTACCTGAATGTGGCCTTTAGATTTCCTTTATCTTTCTCTATTACACAATGAACATGGTTAGATCATTCATATCTTGTTACTTTGGAAATTTGTGAATTTCTAGTTATGATAGCTAAGTTTCAAGTAATTTCTAATGGCATTTATGAATGTGTATTTACTTCAATTCCTTGTAAAATTAAAGTTGTTCATGTATATATGTGAATGCTTGATGCATGTCTATGGATTCAAGGATAATTTTATTTTACTACAAGAATGCATAGAAATTGTTGCTCATCACTTCTTTCCATTTCTTTGAGGCATACCCTTTTGGAATCCAAAAGGCTTGATTTATATTATTGTTCTTCACATGTGACTGGCATAAGCTTTGTATTATTCAACACACAAAACTTTTGATCATGATTTAATCTTTAGCAAATAGCACTTTCTTCATCACACCTTTGTTACCGATGGGATTTGGTGCACTAACGCTAGTAATGTTGACACCTAATCTTTGGGATTGGGTGAACAATTGTAAATAACATAAATAGTAAATAATGGAAAATGAAGAGACATCGGGAGGTGAAGCCTAAGAATCTCTCCCTCCTGTATATAACCATGAGTAATCTTAATGAATAAACACAATTCATTGGAGTTACCTCCTGGCCTGACATGGTATCAGAGCTCACGTCCCAAGCCCATTTTTTTCTTCCTTTTTTCCCTTGTAACTCCTTCCTCTCTCCGTTCTGCATTTTTGTAGCCTCACTCATTTGACTTATGCTAGCACAAATTCCTCGTCTTCTCATCAAAGAACCGAACCTCACTCATTTTTAGTGGTGTGTTGCATTCATTCTCGACCTCATGACTATGAAACCGATGCATAGAAATCGAGTGACCTACCTAACCATGTTTTCAAAAATTAACTATGAATGTTGGTGTTTCTCTGCGCATGAATGGTATTTTCGCTAGTTTGAACTACAACTTTTGTGAGTTGAAACATTTTATTTTTTAACAATGTAGTCTATGTTATATTATGAACATCATGATTGTGTATTCAAACCAGTCATAATCTGTCATATATAACTCTCAGTTATATAACTTATGTGGCTAATATCCTCTGTCATTGACTATGTGGTTGTGCTCCTCCTGACTCCATACACACCATATGCATATGCACATACCATATATCCCATACCATCGTGCTCCCATACCACCTCTGTTTCTACTCTGTCAAATATAAACCTCCTCGCACACGTCTGTTAATACCACTTTGAGTCCCTTGATAGTCAACTCTCGGTTTCTCATGGCTCTAGTCTTCTCCCTTCACATACTACAACATCACCATCCTCAATGTTATGACATCACTCCCTAAACAGACTCCCACATGTTTGTTTCACGTCAATTCATCTCACTCTAGTTAATACCACTCCTGGTTCACTCCCAGTTCAGCCTTACCCTCGACCCCTCCACCTTCTGGCACATCCACCCTCCATGTATCTTGACACTTCTCCTTATACGAGTGGTATCCTAGTTATAACTCTGGTTACAAACTACAGCATTATGGTGTGGTATCACACTGCTCCACCATATTCTAGACTCCTGCTTAATATTGCTCCATACATTCGATTCTGGTTATAATATATCGCTCCATACTCTGGTTATAATATACCACTTCATACTCCATACTCCCGGTTACCATCACACAAAGGCTTCAAAAATAAGCCTCTTGCAAGAATAAATATTCATTTTGGATGGATCACTTCTTGGCAATGGGTTTCAATAGCCAAGAAGATATTTTGCTCATGCAACAGGATTTGTTCTCAGATATTGAAACATCTAGGAGTTGAGATCTCTTCATATTCTCACCTTCTATCTCACGGGGGGGAAGTGATGGTCATATACAAGCTTCAAAGCCACATCAAGCAAGCCTGAGCCATAATCTCCATACCAAATTCAAATTTGTAGCCAAAGACAAAGATACCCCTAACCATAACATTGGTTGGTGGTCAGCCTTAAATCATCTGTACAGGGTGAGACCTCCCTTTTCAGGTTGAGATTCACCTTCTTCAAAACATTTGGGACACTTCCTCTAGTAGAAGACTTCAGCTTCTTGCCAGATTTGAAAGAGTTCCAAGAATTGCATTAAGCATTCCAGAGTTTGTGGTCATCATTAAACCACCGCAAGTTTTTAACCTCACTTTTTCAGGTTGAAGGTCTCCCTCTGCAAAACATTAGGGACACTTCTTCTAGCATAATATTTCAGCTTATTTCCAGACTTTGAAGAGTTTTAGGAACTGCACAAAGTGTTGGTGGTCATCCTTAAACTACCCCCCTCACACAAATATTTCAGAGAGCACATTTAGCCTAGTGTTGTCATCCATATTTTTTCACATTTTGTATTACAACTCTCTTCTTGGACCCATACATACCCCTTTAGATTAGGGGGGAATATTGAGCACCTAATCCTCTATGGGTTGGTGTGGAATGTGAACAACCACTGGAGTCCAAGAGACCACTTGGAATATGAATCCAAGGGTCACAATAATGTACTATTAATGTATATCATGTCAGTAATATATGAAATTCAATGCTCATCTTTAACATTCATTGTTTACATTCCATTTATTTTTAACATGGAATGAAACAATATATTATAATGACCATGTACATCTTATGAATACCTCCAGGTAGTTAAGAGGGAGTATTGAAAAATGTGTAACTAGGTTCAGTCTTCATAAGTATGAAGTGTATTCTTGTAAATTGTAAAATGAAAAGAAATTATTATTGAAGCATGGGTTTCATGTTAAAGTTCTTTTATTTTGTATGTCAAACACCTATTGAGTGCTTCTAGGTTTTGTCCTAGGTCTAAGATTCATTGTCATATATTGAGTACCCCAATGGAAACATTGTGTCTTGTAAAAGAAATTTTAATTTTTTTTTTTTAAACTATTGGAATGCCTTCCAAGATCAAGTTGGCCTAAAATATTTCAATTCAGCCTAAGTGAAGAGCCATGTCTACACCTTAAAGAGGCATATATAAAGAGAAGAACTTTTCCTCCATAGCATCACTCACTCATATCTCATTCTATGTGAAGAGGAGGACAAAGAAGAGGTCAAAGAAGAAGGAAGAAGAAGAGTTCAAAAAAAATTGAAATGTTTGTGCTTGTTCTCTCTCCCATGTGTAAGTTGAAGGTAAGGTTTTTGCGTAATGGTTACCTTTGGTTCGATCTTGGACGGAACAGAGGAAATAAGTCAAAAGAAGCTCACTTAGGGTATCTCTCTAGCCCTAAAACTCAATCAAAGGAACGCGAAGGGAAGAAGAGGCTCTACGAAGAAGATCAAAGTCTTCAAGAGGGGCAACAGTAGTTGTAGCAATTGCCAGGTAGACCAAATTTCGGATTTGCAGTAAGAGGTCAAAGTTCTTGCAGCAGGAGGCCGAGTTGAGCTTGATATTCGAGGGTATTTTTCTGAGTCACTAGGTATTGGTTCGTCAATTCAACGATCTATAAGAAGAGAATATATTTAATGGTTTTCCACTCAAGAGGAGGGGTTTTGGCCCTAGCGTGCAACCTATATATTTTGTCACTATTCTTATTATTTTTGCAGTTGTTTGATGTATCTCACATGATAATAATAAGGAACAAAGCTAATAAGTTAAAAGGTAACACAAATAGTTATCAAGTTAAAGAGAATTAACATATTCATTGCCCTATTGAATTCTCAACTCTTTACAGGTTTAGAAGATGATAATTATTTTTTCTTAAACTGAGTCGTCATCTACTTTCCAAACTCACAACACTTGCAAATTGGCCTATCAAGCTTTGACAATCTTCGAAATCCTCTAACTGCCTCCATTTTGCTGATATTTATTAGACTGTCAAAGTTTACATGATCAAGTCTTCTATTCCATAACCATTTTTTTTTATTCTTTCTCATCTAATAGCCAACTCTTGAATCTTCAAACACATACACATTGTCGTGAGCCTTGAGTGCCTTCCCTACCATCTTATCATTCTTTACTTCTTGTATATCATAGTAATTAGCATGAAACATCACAACATAGACACTATCACACATTTGAATTACATTGAGTAGGTTGTGTTTGAGACCTTCCATATAAAACACATCTTGGGCCTTGGTCTCCTCAATGAGACTAACTAGGTCCTTTCTTATAATTTTTTCTAGAGTTTTATTTCTAATGGTAACATTTCCTTTATCTTTTTCTATCAGAAACCAGAATTTACTCTTGTCCTTAGTCATGTTTTTAGAGTAGCCAATATCTACATACCATTTGTTTTCATGATCATGTGGACTCAAATTTAATACACATTCCTCATTATTCCCAGTGTTCTCCTTCGAACTGCTCATGTTCCTTAGGTGTGTTTAATGCTCAATTGTGGTCTATAGTTTGGAAATATACTTAAATTTACTTCTACAATGACTTGCGTTATGGCCATAATTATTATACTTGAAGCATTAAATTTCATTCGTCGAGGAACAGAAAGGATTTCTATTCCTAGAAAATGAGTTCCGAGTTCTAGGATTTTTACAATTTCTAGATTTGGAATTTTCATCTCTTTCAACTTTAACAATTATACAATTAATGGTTTTATGTCCAACCATATGAAATTTATATAAATGTCCATAAAACAAATTCTTGTACCTAATATTAAAAAATTGATGAGTTTGGGATGATTACGTATACCTTAGTTTTCATCTTGAGTTATTTACATATATCTGTGGAGGAATATTTGAGAAATTAACATCCTTGCTCCATTTTTTATTTCTTATCTGAGTTATTTTTTGTTTATCTTCATTGAATCTTCCTTGTAACACCTTTGCAATGTTGGGGGTCTTCAAATCCCATGGACCTGAAACTGCTCTTTCCTTTATCAGGTTTTTTTATTTATTTATAGTATCCCAAACTTGCCTTATTTGTTGGATACTTGTGGCTATTGAAAATGTGGTTTAATTTTTTTTTTTCCTTTAACAAGTTTTCTATCCAAATCCTTCTCATTTTTGGACTTCTCAATATCTTCTCTCAAGGATATAGTTTCTACTTCTAGTTTTTGACAATTCTCTTCACATTCAATGATTAGTTTATTGACAACCAATTCTTTTTTTTTCTATTCCTCCATATTGACTTTTAGGGATAGACTTTCCTATTTATATGTTCTTGGAATGATCTCCTCCTATTTCTTGGTCAACATTTATTTCTCGGGTTTATTCTCATCCACTAAATTATTACAATTATTTTCTCTTTCTTATAATTATTTTGCTAGACTATCTTTTCTCTTAATAGCTTATTCAAGTCTTTCTATTTGATAAACAAACTCCTAATTATCTAATTGTGCATACCTTCTTCTTCTCGTAATAGTTTCTTTTCTAGTTGCTTGTTCTTGCTTCACTTCAACATCCACTACTCATTGTTCTTGTTCTTCATGGTCTCATTTATTCTTGGATTTATATTTAGATTTAAATTCCATCACTATGCATTCATCAAGCTCATCTTCTAAAGAATATTCAATATTTTTTTCTAATGTAGAACCGTCCTATTTGGTCTAGAGCCCCTTTTTTCTTGAAAGATTTCTTCTTTTGAGACTTCCAAAATTTATTTATGGGCTTTTGCTCCTTATCCTTTTCTAGATTTTCTCTATAAGAAAACTTGGACGAAAAATGTCCAACTCTTCTACAATCAAGGAATTTTAAGTGTATCTCGCTCTTATACCTACCTAAACCACGTTTTAATTTTTTTGGCAAAGTGAGCTAGCACTTGATCAGATTCATAGCTGGAACATTCTTGGTGATCTTTGGATTCCTTAGTATTCTAGGATACATTGAATGATGCCTCCTTTGGTTCAATATTCTCTTCTTGTCATCTCATCTCATAAGTTGTGAGAGTTCCATGTAGTTCTTCCATTGTAAGAGACTTCATGTATGGCATCTCCTATATGGTAGAGATCTTAGCACTGAATCTCATATGCAGTGATATCAAAGCCTTCTAAAAAGCCAATTCCTCTTTAATTTCTCACCAAGTCCTCTAATGATGCTTACTACTTCATCACCTTTAATGAAATATTATGTTATATTTTCTTCTTCATTCATTCTCAAGCTCTTAAACCTCTTTGTGAAGATTTGAAGCCTGGGTTTCTTAACTTTTTCATCTCCTTCATAACTCATATTACGTTATTATCGTACCTCATTAGCTAACCTACAATGAATTACTCTCACTAGTTCAAATTTACTAAGACCAAGTAGAATGGTATTCTTGGACTTTGCATTATTCCCATATACCATTTGTCGATCTATATTTATTATATGGGTTGTCGGGACAACATAATCAACTAATATAAAGCTCCAAACATCTACACTTAGAGAAATGAGATAGGGTTCCATTCTAACCTTCAAAAATAAATAGTTTCCACAATCAAAACTAGTATCTTGCTTAAGTAGGCATCCTAAATTTATTGTCTAGGCATGATTCCTTATAGATCTTTCCTCTAGTGTTTAAGTTGTTCTTGAAGGAACTTGGATATTGTAACAATTTTAGAATAAGGAATTTCGGAGGGAGGGAGTTTAATCAATAATTAAATGTTTTAGCAATTTTAATGATGAGCATTTCAAAAATTCAACTCTGTACACTCAAACAATCACATGAATTAACAATAATTCACATGCATTTGAACATTGTTATTTACACAAAAACCCTTCCAGGAGAAAAACCACCAAAACTTGTTTTGCATTATAAGGATAACAAAGGCATCACCAATGATTACATCATATATTTGTGAGAACCTACTCGTAGGAGGTCACAACCCCATTCAAATTAGTACACCACAAAAATTCCTAGAGGATCCAACCTCTTATAATTGTAGACCCCCACCTTCTTTAGCCAAATTCCCTATTTTTCTTACAATTTTCAATATAAGAGCAATTGCCTACTTCTATTGAATAAAACAAAATGTCCTAGTTTGTTTCCTTCTACATCTCCTTCAAATGTTCTCTGCATACAGACACTCAGCTTCCCTCATGTCTACTTCTTCAACTCTGTTTCACCCTCCTCTCTTCTCTTCATGGTCATATCATTGGCACACAGTAACAACACTCTACAAGCCAATTCATGCCCCCATGGTTACTATTTGTAAGCTATGTAAAGAGGATGAAACCCCTCTTGCAAATAAGAAAACCTACAAATCAATTATTGGAATCCTATTCTACCTAACTACCTCTAGACTAGACAAAGTCCAAGCAATAGTCTTAATGGCCAAATTTCAATCCAACCTTAAAGAACCTCATGTCAATGTTGTAAAATTAATTTTCAAATACTTGCAATTCACAACAAAATTTATTTGATGGTATGCTAGAGGTAAAGAATTTAAATTAAAATATTACACTAATGCTAATTGGACTAGTATCCTTGATGACAAGAAAAACACCTGTGGAGAATTTTTTTTTTTGGGAGACTATCTTGTGCCTTGGGTCAACAAAAAGCAAGAATCAATCTCATTATCTATAGAATAAGTTGAGTACCTTGTTGCAACCACCGCTGCAACATCTATTATTTAATGAATAACCTAAATTACTTCTTGAACTAGCAGAGGCATATTACCTTCAATAGTGTTTTCCTCAATTTGGATTTATTGAGTCATGTTTCCCGGAATACCTACATACCATGTAGATTTTGATCATACTAAGATGAGGAGTCAATATTAGCCAAATTTTCTACTTCATGATTACGATTATGAGTATGATTTGATAGACATACCTACTTTCTTGCATTATGTGGAGGTGATCATATCTCCAAAATGAATCTCTTTCTAACCCAAATTACATTAAATCACTTTCAATAATTTCTAAACAAGATTTATTTCTAATCATTAAAAAACATATTGCAAAAAACTTCACACTCAATGATATGAAAATCATTGAAATGAATCCTTTACTTTATAACCTCTCAGCAAAAATGATAAATATAGGTGGGAATAAATTTTCGCAAAGGTTACATGATTCTTTCTCAAAGATATAAATTCATATTAGAGAGTAATCAACGAAAAGGGTACCAATCAACTTTACTAGTTTCTTTGGTTAACTATAATATTCCCTTGAAATCTTTTGATATTTTATGAGAGATATTTGATTTTTTGACTCACACATAGAAGGAGAAGAAGTCAATGTATTTTACATAACTTCTAGAGATCCTGCTTAAATATAAAATTTGGGTCCATCCATCGATTTCCATGTCCTTTCCCTTTTTATCCTTTACAATTTCCACCAATTTTATACTAACAAAGTATGGGTAATTAAATATTAGTGACTAAATATATGAAAAGTTGAGTCTGTATTGAAATGTATGTAAATATGTGTAGCCAAGTAACCTAGGAAATTAATCACAACTTCATTGGGATTTTCCAGCATCTCTCTCAAACACATGAACATTGATTCATCCATCTTAGAATGATTGAAACAACCTTATATAACAACTAGAAGTCATGTCATAGTTTTATATAAGGGCTTGAGTAATTTTGTTGATATGGGCAATGTGATCTCTGGCACTTGCTTGGGGATTTTAAGAAAATCTTGTAAGAATTCCAACTTCTCTTCTTCATCCTAGGTGATAAATTATTCACTTATTGTTTATCAATGATATTCTAGCCTGAAATAGCCAAATTAAGCATTTTAGCTATATCTTGCTCAGATGTCTCTAGAAAGACTTGGCCATTGGTAGCATAAGTGATATTCCCTTACGAGTGGTCAAAATTTTGTGCCATGAGCAGAGCGTTGTCTAGGTCAAAATGTATCACTAGTAAAGCTTCTTGAGAAATCCAGCATTCAACGGGTATTCGTCTGAGCCAAAACGATTAGCACCATACTGTAATTGTTTTATCATTATGTTGATGTTGTTATTCTCTACCTCAGTATGTCTAATTTGCGTGAAGTTGCTAAAAAAAATCTCCTTGGACGAGTCAAGAGCTATTTTCATCCCAAAAACTTGATTAAAATTGATAAAAGTTGATGTTACAGTTTTAACGACAGAGCTCAAGGGCATTTACAGGTTTCTTAAGACTTGGTTTACTTGATTTTCCATCAAAACCTGAAAATTCAAGGTATGGTTGCAATTCTATGCTAATTATGGCATATAATGCATGTCAAAGCTTAAATACATATTATTAGCCTATTAGAGAATTCTGTACTATGTATTAATTCACCATTATGCCACCTTACCCAATAATTATTAGATTCTTAGTGAAAAATACATGTCAATGACCTTTATTTGAATTTGGACCGTTACATTAATAAAAGACAAATCGTGTTGTGTATCAGGTTGAGACACGACCTATAAACCTTGCCCACATTGTCATTCAATGTGGCATGTGCAATGTTGATATTCTTGCTTTTCGACTGTTACATCTCTTCGAATGGTGAGGAGGCCATTATTGAGTCTACACTTTGCCATTCGATGTGTCATCATGACCATTAGATTAACTTTGTGCTGGTTGTTTGATCCCATCAGATCACAAAGGCTCCTTTATATTTTGCGTGATGGCAAGCCGGATGGTGAGGAGGTCATTATTGAGGCTCCACTTTGCCATCCGATGTGTCATCATGATGATCAAATTAAATTTGTGCTAGTTGTTTGATCCCATCAGAGCACAAAGGCTCCTTTATACTTTGCGTGACTTGCCATCTTATATGGCATGTGGCTGCTGGATCGGACAAACGCTAATTGTTCGATCGCACCGAATGATGGTATGCACCCTATGTTGAGAGATATTGCAGGTCCTATAGGCAATATATACCATCCTACTTTAATCCTTTCTATCATTGCGCTAATTTTAATGAAAAAGGAGGATTTACACTATCAATCAGTGTGATCTTTAAACAATAGTTTAACAATATTTTTTCAAATTACCACCAGAGTGTATAATTACAATGCTTAACCAATTAAATGTTTAGGATTTTGAGCAAAGTTTATAAAAATCACATGTATTTAGTTAGTTTTTGATGGTAATGAAAAATATAATGAAGATTAGAAATTTTCAAGAGGAAGAATTTAGAAAGTTTAAATACAACTACAACATAGAATTAGACTATATTTCTGGATGGTAGTAGTCATCTATATAATTATAGCCTTATCTATTCAATCACATTTCTTGGTATGAAATGTGATGTTGAATCTTGTAATATCAGTGTTAATATCACAGTTTGATGGAGATATCAATCATTGTAATATCAATATTAATATCACAATTTGATGGAGATATCAATTATTGTGGTGTCCATTTTTACGATAGTTACAATTACTAGGTTCATTATTTAAAAAAACATTTTTTTAAATCTCATAATAAAGATAAAAAATATATAAAATGTTTCACTAAACTATAAACTTCTTAATATATATAAATTTACACCAAAGAAATAAATCACTTTAATGACACCTTATTTGACCTTATTCGTAACCAAAAAGCAACTTTAAAATAATAACTTAACTTAGTACAAGCCAAATCAAGCCAAATCAGTGTTCTTTTACTTAATTCTCAATTTTTTTTCAATCATAATACTGGTACCACTTCCATGTATAAAATGTGACTAAAAAAAATATCAAAGTAATATGAACATTAATTATAAGTAATTTTTAAATGTTATATTCAATCATTATCATTATGTCTTTGTTGCCTTAAAAAGCACTCTACAATTCGATTTATGAGAAATATAATGTCATATAAAATTACATTAATTATTTTTTAATAATAAAATACATATATACAAGCACCTATTTGTTTCAGTTTAATAACAAAAATATCTATCTAAAAATAAAGTATATTAGATATTCAATTTGGTTATCGAAACGCAAAGATAAGAAATTTTATTCAAATTCTATAAGTGCACAGATTAGGGATTCAATTCGGTTATCACAGTGTGCAAATAACAAAGTGTATCCTTATTCTGTGGACGGTTAGCCACGTTTACCTTTTAAGTTTTAGGTAACAAATAGTTCGGCTGACATGACAATTGTTTAGCATTGTATGTTTCCCGGCTTTTGTTTTTATTTTTAAAAATGTATTTACTGTTAATTTATATTCATCTCATGGGCACATTGCATCGTGATGAAAAGTAAATGAGATTAAATTCAATTTCAAAGACGTGTTATACACATTTGTAGGGAAAGCCTTGTTCTTAGCCTCTACGTAGAGGATGGAACTACATTTCAATTTCTATTAGGTTGCACTTTAAAGTAAACAAAGAGTGATTATGATGACTACGAAAACTGAAAGCTCATTTAGAATGAATGTTTTGAAAAAATTTCACAAAATGAATTCAAAAGTTACGAGGAAATATATTGAGTGATAAATAATATAGATAAAAATTAATTAAAATAATAATATATATTATAAAAATGTTAATTTAGATTAGATTAAAATAGGCTCTAGATTTGGTTTTTAAAATCTAATGCAACTCTTTAGATCAAAATAGGCTCTAGATTTGGTCTTTAATATTTAATGCAACTCTTTAGATCAAAATAGGATCTAAATTTGTTTTTAATATTTGAAATAAAAATTCCTGGATCCGGGTGTCTGACGGTAACAAAGGCGTGTGGTCAGTGATTGTGAGGGACGTGTGGTTGTTCTGTACAACCACATATACTCTCGAGGCTCTAGTTATCACTCTGCACCTGGTCCACCTTAATGCGTCTTCGATGACACCAGGACAATCATTTACTCCAGCTAATTTCTTGATCATGGCACCATCAACCTGGCATAATCGTGTTTATCCTCTCTGCTCTGGCCCCTCCGCCATTGCAATTGCAGCGGCTTGTCTTCTTCCTCTCTTGGAAGCTAACCAGGCTTTTGCTCACTGAAGAGACTTCTCGTTTTGCCTCCAAGCCATCCTCTGGTCCCCTTGTGTTCATGCTCGCTACCTGCTCACTGCCCTGAGATTTGAAGCCAAGTAAGTTTTCTCCATTCACAACTTGCTTCATCCTCCAAGAAGCTAGGTTGAACTCGCCCCACTAGCTATGGCGAAATTGCATAAGCGGATGAGCTGTAGAAGAGGCAGCTCTCAAGGGAAAATTGGACGCCAAGCCACCTCCCCCATGACAGACTCCTCAACTTCAGACCCGGACCTACGCTTGGATAGATACCCTGCCACTCAGAGCAGTTTGGGTAGAGGTAGAGGGATACAAATTCCAGTTCCAAGCTCATTCTATTCAAAGCCCAATGTCTCTCAGTTACGTTTCCCCTGCAGTCATGGCTCTTCCACCTTCATGGCCACGGTCACCATTGAGCTGGCCAAGCTCAATTTGAATCATGGAGCAGACTCCCTCAGAGCAACTTCGGACAAGCTGGTGGTAGGCAATCCAGGTCCTAGCCAGGCAAATGTGGATCAAAGCAAAGCTTCAGGCTCTGGTAAAGGCAAGGCTTCACAGAGCATAAAGAATCCAGCTAGCTCCTCTGATGACGATGATGATAACAAATTTTGCTGCCGCATCACCGAGGAGCCCCTTGATCCCTCTCCTGATGCTTAAACAGGTTGGTTCCTTTTGGTTTTGTCGGACTTCCGCCAGCTTGAGAAGATCCACCTATCACTGTCCTAATTATGATTACAATATCATTAGTTCTTACTGCATGTTTTCTATATGCAAAGGGTATCCTGCCAATCTTCAGATTCTATTTTTGGTCACAGTCATAGTTACCTCTGTTTTCAGATATAGGTTGTCGTGTAGCTGGTCACAGCTACCATGTCTAGTTTTACAGCCTGGGTTGTTGTCCAGCTTCGGTTCAAGTCCCATTTCCAAGTTCTGGTTGTCATACAACTGAGGTCCAACTCTAAATTCAATGTTCAACTATGGGGCTTCATGTATTTTTGCTTTACTTAGGAACAGGCTCTCTACAGTTCTGGAGGGCAATACTCCAATGGATTTTGGTACACAGATTTGCTTTGACTGTAATCATGCTGCAATTTTGGGCTAGCTCTATGAGGTCATGGCCTCGTGTAAAATATTTTTGTATTAATATAGAAGTAGCCTTATTCAGAAATATATATATATATAATAAATATATATATATAAAATTAAATAAAAAAAAGAACCTCAAGTCTTTCAAGTGCGAACTAATATTATCTATAATTTAGAATTTTTAATTAATGTTAACTTAGATATTTGGTTCTAGATTTTAATTATTTGGTTTAATACATATTATTAAAATTAAATATGTGTATTTTAATTTTATATCTAATTTTATATCTATCAATGGGAGGGAGATCTCTTCTCTTGAGGTACATAATATTTTTGGATATAAAAGAGATTTGATTGCTTTGAAATCTTGGTAAATATGGACTTAAGATAGATCTAGATGGTTTTATATTTCATATTTCTATATATAAAAGTGTTCTCATTTTTTGTTTTGTTGAAAGTTCTATTTCTTCTATATGAAATATCCACAAAAATATTTTTAGTACTAGTGAGGGTAGAGGGTTTAGATATATCTTAAAAATATAATAGTTTTTTCTTTTAGATTTAATTTAAAAATTAATATAAAATTTAGTTAAAATTGAGTTATGGTTTTTGGTCATGTGGTATTGATAGACCTTGGTATTGGCCCATGTTAGTGTAAGAAACCTTATTTACAAGTTAATAATATACATGCTAAAGGGGGGCAATAGTCATGGTTAAGAATGTTGTTATATTGTAATTTATTGTATAGTTTTTAAGTGCTTATTAGTTAATTTTAAATATGTTTACAAAATAATTATTTTTCCGGTAGGACTCTAGCAATGGATTTTCCTATTGACCACTTTTAGTTTTGCATTTGACGAATGCAAGATGTATTAATTTACTTTGAAAAATAAATATTTATTTTTCATATTCTTTTGATTTGAAAAATTAATATTTATTTTTCAATATTATAAAAAAACATTGATTTTCAAAATTGAACCATAACTCCAAGGTAAGGCGATATGGATAACTGCATGACATATTTTATGTCATAATTTAAGGATATGGTTCCAATATTCATGAATGATTTTTTTAGATATTTGTGTATTCAATTTTTAATCAAAAAACAAAATCGTTGAAGATATCTCAAAGTCAGTTAAATAACATATTTACTATAAGTTACTTCTCACCATAATTTAAGAAATTCATTGCATATAAAACTAATAAAAACAAGGTGTAAATAAGTATACTTATCGAGTCACTTCCCACCATTTTTTATGTTTTCCTTGCAAGTTATGTAGGAGTAAAATTGTAAATGTGTATAGATACTTAATAATGGTTACTAGTGACCATATGCCTAATCTATCACTTCACCTCTCAATTTTTATCCAAAATAATTATCTTTAAGCTAGCACATAATTGTTAAATATTTACAAATATTTATACTTACCCGAGTTATATATATATATATATATCCCAAATATTTAGAAAGATATTGATATGAATTATGACTACACATCTCTCCTAATTAAATAACTTGAAGGATCATCCATGCAATAATATGTAAAGTGACTCTCTATCCAATAGTATGAACGAATCAATTAATTAAATAACTCTGAAGGGAATCATCCATGCAATAATTATGTAAAGTTCCTCTCTTCCAATAGATGAACGAATAAATTAATTAAATAACTAAAAAATTATTAAATAAACTTGACAGGATCATATTTTGTGAAAAGAATTATTAACCTTCAACCAGATTATCTCATTCACTCTCAATATGAATGATATTGAATATTATAATTTTTAAGTAATAATTTTTGGAATTTACTATATTTCTAAATTAATCAAAGTTAGAAATTATAAAATATTTTTATACTTTGATATTACTTTTTGATGTGCCATATCAATATTATTTTGAATATGGAAATAATAACATATAAATACATTATACCATTAAAATATATAATTTTCAAATAATACATTGGTTGTGAAGTGTGTGTGACTTAATTAATTGTTACTTGACTATAAAATACATTAATTCCAACTATATATATTAATAGATTTTATTTCCTCATTTATTATAAAATGTACAATAAAAATAAGTAATCCAAGATATTTAAAACAAATCATAATAAATAAATAATAATATAACAATCCTTCTAATTATTATATCTATATATACATATATAATCGTTTTACATAGTTTCTTCATAACTGTTATAAAAAGCAAAGGGATTTTATTTTATTTAAATATTATTAATGAGAGGGAATCGTTAAGTTTTATATATACACATACTTGCTTCAAGAATAAATTAATATAACGACATGCTTTAAAAACTATGTTGTTAAACCCCTGCCCCTACATTGAATAGAAAGGACTTATTTATTTACCGTGATGTTTGGTTTAATTTAACACCCTAAAAAATTTCAACACATTCTTTTTTTAACAGAAAAGTATCAAAACTAACGCAGAGCGCTTTATCCTTTACGTTCCGAGTCTTCCCTATCCTTTACGTTCCTACCAGGGTTTCCGGGTAGTGAAATGCAGGAGAAGAGCCAAATGGTCGGCGTCCATGTATTTCCAAAATGGTCGGCTTCCATGTACTACCAAGAAGGGATGCTGAGTCAGAAATACCAGCTCCGGTCATGAATTCTTAATCTTCGAACAGCATCTCATGGATTTAAGGTAGTCAATGCATTAACAGGAAGACTCAAATAGCCTCTCCGGTTTCCGTGAGCAAAGTTAACTAGGCATACCAACCCCAGTATTATACTCCGATTCGTAACTCTCCCTCTACAGTTAATTTAATCCATCCATATAAAAAAACAAAAAGGTGAAATCCTCAACATCAAATCTCACCTTTGAACGTAAAATGCCATAAGGCACGGCGATTTTTATGCTATCCATTTATAAATGTATCCGCAATCAATTTATAAATGTATCCTCCCGTGTCGTCTACGTACGATGACTTTCTGGAGGGTCGAGACTACAATTAATTTGAATTCAATTCAATGTTCAGGTTCATCAATAATCCTTGCCGGATCCTTCTCCGCTCCTCCTCGTGTCCTGGATGTATTTATCGAGTAACCACCCTATGAATATGTATGCATAAAATAGTTCACCCACAACTGCAAACCAGACATACATAGCGCTTCGGCGATGTGTTACATTGTCTCCAATATTTAGGAACCATCCATCATCGTTAACGAACGAATCAGTCAGCCGATATACTGTTTAGGGCATAAGAGTTACCATTCCACAGATATCCCCTTTTAAGTCATAAAGGTTAAAATGACAATGCAGCTGCCCCTGAAAGATAAAACCAATGTGTATGTTCTTGTAATTGTTACTTTCACCTTACTAATGACGACATTGTTGCTTGAGGAACTTCCGGCCACATACAGGCAAAGAACGCAAAAGAAGCTAATGGCGGATAAAAGCGTTAACGTTCACTCTTCCAAGGAAGCGGTGGCGGTGGGGGCAGCAGGAGGTTTAGGATTATGGAAATCACTTCAAAATGGTCGGCCCAACCATCACATTCCCAAACCGCCACCTCCACCGAAATTTGTAGCGGCGGATGCTCCTGGAGCTTCTTGCGATAATCATGTTCCAACATGTGCACCCAGTGGCCAAGAAAAGGAGCAGCGGAACAAGGTTGATGGCGAGGCAGAGTTAATGTGGAGTTATGAGACTTTCATTAATGCTTGACTTGACATTCCATCTGAACGCAGTCGATTTCATAAGTCCCACGAATTCAATTCCCATCTAGAACCAGAAACTCTTTTAGTATATACCTGTAGGTTTCTCGTTTATTCTTTTGTGCTCGTATATTGAGACATAATAGGATTTGAATAAAACGTACATCATTCATCCCATCAAATGAAGAGTGGAAAACTGTGCCTTGCTGATGTATTCTTCCATAATCAACTGGATATTTTTTTTACAAATGTCCATAATTTATGGGATTAGGGATAATAAAGATAATATAAAAAAGTTGTTTTAATGTTATAGATATTAATGTTTTAAAATTGTTTTATTTGGTTACAAGTTGTATGTTTTTGGGATATGAGTAAAGAGATAAAAAATTTCAAGAAATAGAAATATGTGGCAGCCTGTCCTCTTTACAAACCAATTTTCAAGTAGCTTGGTTTTTAAAAAGAAAATTGATGAATCAGCTTTCTAAAATAGCTATCAGTTTTGACAATTCAATTAAATTTTTCCAACTATAAAGAACAATTTATAAATACTATTAATAATTTTTTTATATAATAATATAGTCTATCGGATGGTTGAGAGTATAATTCTATTACTCAAAGGGTTATCCGTTAAAATCCAAAAGATTAATGTATTTATCCATATTTACACGTCATAATTTACTCACATTTATGAGGTGATTAATGTATTCATCCATATTTACACGTCATAATTTACTGACATTTACACCGCATAAGGATGGAAAATATGGGGATTACATATTTTTAGTTAGTGATAAGGCTTATTAAAAAAAATATTTTTTATAAAACATATTTTATTTTGTTATTAGTGATGAGTATAATTGTTTTTATTTATCAATAAAATAAATTTATATTTAAAATTATTATTTAATTTTAAATTTATCTATATAAATGAAATTAGTTTTCAAAAGAATATTTGGGTTGAAGATAATTTAAGAAAATATTAAACTATATCATGAAATTATTGATAAAAATAATGAGATTGTTAATTGTAAAGTATTTATATTTTAAATGACATTATTATATTATAAAGCAATTAATTTCTTAATGTGTATTTTTTAATGTATATCTTTTTAGATTAAGTAAGAATATGGGTTATGATGATGATTAGATTTAAGTATTAAAATTAATTATTGCAAACACATTATCTTTTAAAAAACATATTAGGATAAAGTGAAAATTAAACTAAATATCCTATGTGTATGAATATAATATTTAATTTAATTGTGTTTGTAATTTTAAATTTTTTAAATTAAAATTACATGTATAGATTTGAAAAATAATTTAATACAATTATATATACATAAAATACTTTAAAAATATTTGGAAAAAAGTAAAAACACAAGATTCCCTCGGTAGATTTATAATCCAAAGCAACAAAATGATAATTATATATATAAAATTCCAAAACTTTGATTGCGTATTAAAGTACCATATTAGATTGGATCAAAATCAAATCACTATAAAATTAAACAAAATAATTTCAATATAATTTATTGAGATGAATATATAATCATATATGATATAGGAAACATATAAAATTAGGATGAATATAGAGAAATAAAGAGAAATGAGTTTTAATATCACATTATCCTTAGCTTTTACAATACACTAGTTCCTTTGAGGCATGATTAGTGTTTCTTTGCAAAGAACATATCCCTCCTCGGTTAACCCTTTAAATGCATGAGATATTTAGGCCATTCAAAGTATAAATTTCTCATCAAAAAAGTTGTAAATGGATATTTTTCACTATATAAACTTTTTTTTATCACTCAACTACCAACGAGTCACTAAATATATATAGAGAAAGATGATCATTTTCTTACCACCAATGTGGTGGTTTAGGCTTAGGAGCTAAAAAAAAATCTACTAAATTGTTTGATCCCTCACAAATCCTTGTTTTCAAATTTATGAAATGAGATTTTTCATGTGTAAAATCAGTCCAAGCCCAAAGAAATTTGACATTTCTTTTGGGATTCTTTATCAAAACTGACATATACCTTTCCTTTGTCAATAATTTATTTTAATATCATTCTTAGTATTTTAACCACATTTTGTTTGATTTCATGATTTGATACCTTGATTTTTCACTGCCAACGAATGTACATATTTGTGATCACATATTGATGAGTATTTCGGCATGTTTTAACCGTTTATGTTGATCATTATTTTTTAGGTTCTCGAATGAATATATAATAATGAAATTTAGAAATATAATAGATATATAATAATAATAATAATTTTCCTTATTTAATAATTATTTGATTATAGGAAATATTTATGTAGAGACATTGATATTTCTATGTATTTATTTTTATTGCTTGCTTTTATAATACAATTATATGTAGTGTAAATTCTCATCCTCAAATTTTTGAGATCAACAAAATACATAAATTGGTTTTTCCATACCCTTTGTAAAATATGTATAGAAACTTAATATACCTCATTGTTAAGTACTACCAACATATTCTACATATAATATTTAGATTTCTTTCCTCATGAAATTCTATAATATATGCACCATGTCACAATCCTGCATGTGCTCCCCATGATTTAGAAGGCAATCACACATCTATCACATTATAATGTTTACCAATGCTATATTTTTTTGATAAATACGACTTATCCACACAATTTGAATGCTTTAAAGTATTCACTCACAAGGAGAAATAAAATATCAATATAGTAGTCTTTACCAGGTTAGATAACTCAAAGAGTGAAAAAGTCCATCATCATAGCCAAAGCATCCACTTTAGGAAATATTAGTGCAAAAAGAGAATGATTTACATAATAATCATTCATAGTTCATTATGAGCAAATGAATCTGTATACCTTTTAAATAGATATTTTTGACAAATTTGAGTTATGCTAGATTCCAATGTCATTAGTATTTATTATTATATGAAAAATAATATCACTTTACCTCTATAAAAAAAAAACATGAATTCTGCTTTAGATAGTCATTAAAGAGCACAAAAAAACACTTTTCATGTGTACACAATGGATGAAGCTGAACTTAACCAACTCACAAGTTTCTAAAATCATAACGCCTCTTCTTAATTGTGACTTAGGCTAGGCTTGAAGGATTGAAAAATGTTCACAATATAATAAGTAATGTGACATTAGAGATTATCCTATTGCCTTGACCCTCCCCTAACGTGTGTCCCTACAATGTGGCATTGCAATGTCTTATCTCATTCCCTCTTATCAAGGATGTGATTCCCGCCTTGCTTCCCTCTTACAGTCTCACATGATATGGCCAAATCATGTATCATTGGCCCAATATTTCATTGCATTCCTCGCAACATGTATTAGCATCATAGGACATACGTTAATTAGGCATCAATGACATTGGAAAATTAAATGGCATTAAGACATGACATAGTCCACATTCATTCGAGCTATCTCACATGCATCAAGTAATTATTTAAAGCATTAATAACTCCTTAGGTTCCTCAAGGGGCAAGGTAATCATAGTAATAACATCTATGGATGTATATAATCACATAATCAAAATCAGTTTCCTAGGTCCAAGGTAATATTAAGATAATTTTAAGAGCATTGAAGATAATGTCTCCCTTAAAGTCAGGAAAGCACAATAAATTATATTTAGATTAGCAAGATTAAACATTAAATCACTTGTAAAGAAATACATCTAGCTTGTATATTATTATTTATCATTCTAATATTATAGTGTCCCTAAGTAGCTAAAAGGCTACCTATTAATAGAAATAGAGTGAATAAATCCAAAACACAATTACTAAAATTTCCAAGCTATTATAAGTTATCTACACTAAACCAATAGCTTCTATTTTGCAAGCCAAAGCACAAGCACAAATTGTGGCAGAGGTGTTCTGAAAAGATAAGAAAACATGGAAAGAAATGGAAGGTCAAGTATGCTCCCATAAACGAGCTAATAAATTTTCGGAGATTATCACCTATCCTCATTTGAGAAGATCCACCCACATATCAAAAAATGATGTACTTGAGGGAGTACACATCCTTGTTTCAATGCTTAAACCCGTATGTTAGAAAGAGAATCTTGGGATTTTGGATGAGGCCATTTGTATTATGGATAAAGACATGCACCAAGGAATAATTCCTTTTATCAATCAACACAATTACACTAGAGAAATAGCTTAGTGCAACTATACAAGGAGGGGGTTTCATATTTTTTAGGAGTTAAGTATTTGTAAGCAACCATCATGTTTAGCATCATATTTTTTGGTGGAAGATTTAATTTATTTCACAATATTTCCTTGCATGCCCCAAAACAAATCTATCTTAACTTTTCTTCAAATTGTAGGAATATATGAAAAAGGCTAACACACCCAAACCTCTAAGTCTCGAAGAGGTGGGGTATAAAGTGGTCTTCCATACAACATTTAATCAATGTTTCTCTTAAATAATTGGATTGAGAGATGAAGATACCCTTTCTAGATTAGGTAATTTGTAGTACAAGGAAGAAGGATAATTCTCCTATCATTGAAATATCAAATTATTTTGGAACTGAATCAACAAACCCATGTCCCATATTTTCCAAATCACTAAAATAATATAATATACATATACCACAACAACCAACAAATGATCATATTCATATTTTATATGCAAATGACTATTAACAAACCCTCTTTTAAAACCTTGTAGTTCTAGATACTTATGTAATCTGGCATACCAAGCTATAGAGGCTTGTTTTAGCCCATACATGTCCTTTTCCACTATGAAAACATAATATGTATTTTTTGAGAGCATGAACTCATATGGATATTATATATATGCTTCTTATTCTAGATTCTCTATTGAGAAAGGGAAATTTCATATCCATTTGATAAACCTTAATATTCTTATGGCAGGAAAAGGCAAGAGTCACATTGTGATGGCTTCTAATCTTCCTATAGGTGCAAAGGCCTCTTCAAAGTCTATCACTTCTATATAGGCATACCCTTTATAGACTAGTATTTCTTTGTTCCTCATCACTTGTCCTTCGTCAGTTAGCTTAATCTTAAAGACCCATTTTGTGTCTATTACATTTCTGTCTTTTCGTCTAGGGAATAGCTCCCAAGTGTCATTTTTCTCAATTTGGTCCAATTCTTCATTCATTTCCTTCACCTAGAACTTTTCTTCACTTGCTTGACTCATATTTTCTGGCTCAATTTTTAACACCAAGGCAAGTTTTGCATCCTCAAGATCGCCCAATAATCCCCTTGCTATTTGAAAACCTAACCTTTGATCACCAATAATTTGACTTTGTGGGTATTTGTTTTGCACATACCTGAAAGGACTTTTATCCCTCCACATTACATCATCTTCTTCATCTTCTTCTCATGCTTCTTCTTCTTCTTCACCTGTGAATTTCGAATTTGAATTTCCTTTTCACTTGGTTTTCCATTTTCTTTAGGTTGTTTTAAATGTGGTAATGTGTCATCAATTAGAACATCAATGCAATTTCAAAGCATCTTTGACAACTTATTTTAAGTATTTGTAGCCTTTTCTCTTGACCAAGTATCCAAGGAATAGGCCCTAATCAACTCTATAGTCAAACCTTCCAAGATATTTATCATTTCTCTTCATATGTTGTTTACTCCCAAAAACCTTGAAATGTTTTATAAATGCAGGTCTTCCTTTCTACAACTCATAATGGGTTTTATGATTGTTGGGCCTGAGATGAGTTCTATTTGCTATATATATAATTGCTTGAGCTACTTCACCCTAGAAGGTGTGGGGAAACCTTCCCTTCACCCATCACTTCTCTGGACATCTCTTGAATGGTTATGTTTTTCCTCTCTACTAGTCCATTTTGTTGAGGTGTTATGGCTACTGAATATTACAGTCTCCTAATGGCATGATTTTCACAAAACTCCTCAAAATCTCTCGAGTTCAATTCTCCTCCCCTATCCTATATTAAGAATTTATTATTACTATCATTTTCATTTTCAACTTTAGCTTTGAATATCTTAAAATTTTTTAGAGCTTATTATTTTTCTTTCAAAAATATTATCCAAGTAGCCCTCATAAAATTATTAATAAATAAGATAAAGTGCCTTCCACATCTTGGGCTATTTATTCTTGTAGGATCATAACTATTAATGTGAAATAACTTTAGATTTTTAGATGATGAGAATTATTTTGTCTTAAATTGAGTCCTCGTCTACTTGCCAAACTGATAGGACCTACAAATTGGGCTATCGAGCTTTTACAATCATGGAAATCATCTAACTCCCTCCATTTTGCTGATCTTTATTAAGTTGTTGAAAATTACATGAACAAGTCTTCTATGCCATAACCATGTTTGGTTTATCTTGATCATGTAGCAACTAATTATGGAATCATCAAACACATACACATTATTGTGAGTCTTGACTGCCTTCCCTACTAGCTTGGGATTCTCTCCTTCTTGTATGTCATAGCCATTAGAGCGAAAAGTTTCATAATAACCATTGTCACACATTTGAATTAAATTGAGTGGGTTGTGTTTCAAAGCTTCAACATACAACACATCTTGGGCCTTGGTCCTTTCATCGAGACTAAAAATATCATTTCCTTTAATTTCTTCAGGGGAATTATTTCTGATGGTAACATTTCCTTTATATTTTTCTATCAGAAACAAGACTTTACTCTTGTCCTCATTCATGTGCATATAGAAGCCATTATCCACATACTATTTATTTTCGTAATCACGTGGAGGCAATGTTAGTCCACATTCGTCATTGTTCTTGGTATTCTCCTTTGAACTCCTCATGTTCCTTAGGTGTGTTGCATGCTTGATGGTCTATATTTTGAAAAGATACTTAAATATACCTCCACACTCACTTGCCTTATGGTAAAGATTATTATAATTGAAACATTAAATTTCATTCATCACAGAATAGAGAGGATTTCTATTCGTAGAAAATAAGTTCGGAGGTCTAAGATTTTGATAATTCCTAGATCTAAAATTTTCACCTCTTTTAACTTTAACAATTCTACAATTAATGGTTTAATGTCCAAAGATATGACATTTATATGAATTTCCATACAACATATTTGGGTACCTAATATTTGAAATTTAACGAGCTTGATATTATTTCTTGTACCTTAGTTCTCATGTTGACTAATTTACATATCTTAGAGGAGGAGTATTTGAGAAACTGGCATCCTTGCTCCATTTATGAGTTCTTCTATGACTTATTTATGGTTTATCTTCATTTAATACTCCTTGTAACACATTTGAAAAATTGGGGGCCTTGAGATCCCATGGACCTGAAACTGGTCTTTCTCTTGTGATGTATTTTTTATTCATAGTATCCCAGACATGCTTTATTTGTTAGAGACCTTTGAATGCTCAAAATGTGGTTTAATTTATTTGTTCCTTTAGCAAGCTTTCTATCCAAATCCCCCAATATTTGGACTTCTCAAGATCTTCTCTCAAGGATATAGTTTCTACTTCTAGACTATGATAGTTCTCTTCCCATTCAATGATTAGATCATTGAAAACCCATTTCTTTTTCTTTTATTCCTCCAAATTAAATTTTAGGACTAGATTTTCCTATTTATATGTTCCTGGAATAATCTCCTCCCGTTTCTTGGTCAGCTCTTATTTCTCAGGTTTATTCTCATCCTGTAGCTTATTACAGTTCTTTCTTCTTTCTTCTCATTCTCGTGCTAGACTATATTTTCTCTTAACAGCTTCTTCAAGTTTTTCTCTTTAATAAGGAAGCTCCTGATTATCCAAGTTGTTCATAACTTCTTATGCTCATAATAGTTTCTCTTTCAAGTGCTTGTTCTTGCTCCAGTTTGAAATCCACTACTCCTTGTTCTTCTTCTTTAGGGTTTGAGTTATTCTTGGATTTAGATTTAGATTCAAATGTCATGAGTAAGCATTCATCAAGCTCATGTTTTGAAGAATATTCAATGTTTTCTTCTAATGTAGAACCAACCTATTTGGATTAGAGCCCCATTTTCTTGAAATATTTCTTGTTATGAGACTTTCAAGCTTTATTTCTGGGCTTTTGATCCTTATCCTTTTCTGGATTTTCTCTATAAGGACACTTGGAGGAAAAATTCCCAACTCTTCTACAATCAAAGAATTTTTATGGTAAATTTCTTTTATACCTACCTGAACCACGTTTTTAGATTTTCTGGCAAAGTGAGTTAGATCTTGATCAGATTCATAGCTCGAACATTCTTGGCAATATTTTCACTCCTTAGTCTTATAGGATACTTTAAATGATGCCTCATTTGGTTCAATATTGTCTTTTCATAATCTCATCTCATAGGCTGTGAGAGTTCGATGTTGAAATTTGGTACCGAAGGACAGGTGGTTCCCTAAGGCTTTGATCTTTGGCCTAGGCAAAAGTGTCCAAAAGAATTTAATTTTTCTCCTAAAGTGACTTTATAATTTTCATAAAGTCAAATCTAATTTAAAAGTGACTTTAAGTGACAAAGTTACTAAATTCTAATTTTAAAGTGACTTTAATAAATTCAATGTAAAATTAGAAAGGAAAAGTGACTTTGGACATAAATGACTAAGTGGGTGTTTATTAAAGTGGGGTCAATTAAAAAAATAGAAAGTGAGATTTAAATGAGCATTTAATCTCAGCCCTAGATCTCAATCTATTTTAGCCATTGGATTTAGGGATTCCCCAAAAGTCACTTAGGGTTAGATTAAAGGAGGGAAAGGAGGAAAAAGGTCATTTATTCTTTCATGAGCAAATTGAGAGAAGGAGAGCAAGAGAACAAGGGAGATTTCTGGACAGTGAGGAGGAGGCAGCAACTTGGCACACATTCCAAGGCAGCGTTTTAGCAAGTCCGTACAGCTGAGTTAGCACATAGTGAAAGGCAGATTTTGTGCATGATTTTCTAGAAAGACAGTACAACAGTTTTGGTTCAGATTCCAAGGAGGCCGTACAGCAAGTGGCTATACCTAGGCATGCTTTTCTAGGCAGAAATCCGTACAGTTGTAATGTTGTTTTTTTGCACAGAAATCGAGGAAAATCGTACAACAACATTTATGGCAGCTTGCACGCTTTTCTAGGAAGTCCGTACAGTAGCATTTAAGGCTGAAATTTGAGCACAAAAATCGAGGAGGTCGTACAACATTTATTGATGTTCTAATTTTCTATTTGCAAAGTTTTTCGAGTTGGCTGTGAGGCATGGAAAACGAGATAAGTTGTAAAAGTTTTCTTGCTGATTTTTTTGTTGAATATTTCTCTCACTGTAAAAAGCATTTTCCAAAAATAAGAAATAGCTTTCGAACTGGTTTTCCCCAAGAGTTGTAGGGGGTTTTTCCAGGGTCACCTTGACCAAAAATCACTATGTTTAAATGTGTTGAATGGTTGTTTGTATGTGCTGATATTTATTTCTGCATTTCCAGCGTTCTGTAATATTTCTAGAATTTGTGTTTTCAGCAAAATTTATTTTCCAATTGTTGAATGTATGGATATGCGAAAGGGCATTTAACTATTTTGGAGAAATAAGGTGAAACTGAAAACCGGGGTGGGAAATGAGAAATTTCTACATGATATCAGAGCTTCAATGCTGAAGTATAGTTTGGGACAGCAAGGAGAAAAATTACAGCCTGCTGATTTTTCACTCAGAAAATTCCAGCAAGCTAATTTTTCACAAACAACAGTTCTATGTTTACTACAGTAGTGCTATTTTCGGTTCTAGGACAGCAGGATGTCATTGGGATTGAGGGTGGAGGATAGGTTGGATGGGCATACCAATTACAAAGTTTGGAAGGAGAGAATGTAGAGTATCTTTTAGGAGGTAGAAGTCTGGGACATTATGGTGCATACCACACAGAACCCTGTTGTCGTGCCTACTGATGCGACTCAGTTGGTTGCTTATAATAAAAATAACAACAAGGGTAAGAGACTGATTCTAGACGGAGTTAAAGACCATTGCATTCCTCATGTGAGAGGAAAGAGAAATGCCCATGAGATGTGGATAGCATTGTCCAATCTCTACTAGAGTACCAATGAGAACCGGAAAATGGTGCTTGAAGGAGAAGCTGAAGACCATTAAGATGGGTAATGATAGTGCAGATGGATATCTCACAAAGATTAATAATGTGAGAGATGAGTTAGCAGCAGTTGGAGAGGTCATTCCACCCACTGAGTTGGTGCAGATTGCAGTGAATGGCCTCCCCCGTTCATGGATGAACTTTTCTAATGGGGTTTGTGCACGTGAGACCCTTCCCACACGGGAGAGGTTTTGGGATGATTGCGTTTAGACAGAGATCAGGAAAGGTCAGCTTGGGGCAGCCAAGCCAGTTGAGCAGGATGAGGATGTAGCACTATTGGCAGGAGGCAAGAAAGGTAAAGGGAAGAAGTAGGCTTCCACAAGCAATGGTGGGGGAAAAGGAAAAGGTAAAGGTAAACAGGGTAACACACAGAAGGACTATTCCAAGGTGAAGTGTTGGAATTGTTAAAAGATGGGACACTATGCAGTTGTGTGTCCGGAGAAGAAGAAGAGGAAGGGGAAGAACCAGAGCATGGCAGCTTCAGCAGAGGTTGAGGACTTTGCAGATCGTTTTGACCAGGAGTTTGGGTTCACTGCATGTGAGTCCTCTAGTGCAGGATCACCTGACACATAGGTTCAGAGGGAGCATGCATTTCCCTCGATTAGCGGAGCATATTTGGGTATCTGGTATGTGGGTAATGGGGCTTCACGTCACATGATAGGAGTCCGTGAGTACTTCTTAGAGCTTTTAGAGAGTGTCATTGATATAGAGGTAGTACTCGGTGATGACAGAGTTGTTAGAGCACTCAGTGTGGGGACGCTGACATTTCAGAGGGAGTCCAAACCTCCCTTGAAGGTGTCAGATGTTCTTTATGTGCTAGGGATGAAGAAGAACCTCATATCCATCTCAGCTTTGGAGGACAGAGGATATGAGGTACTGTTTAGGGGAGGACAGGTTTTGATGTATCTCAGTGGCACTCCAGCTGATTTAGCTAGAGTGGTAGGTGTAAGCCATGCAAAGGTGTACAAGTTTGCATTCCAGCCCCTTTTGGCGTTAAGCAGTAGTACTGACAGTAGAGCTAGCAGTTCTGAGCTGTGTGAGATTTGGCACTGCAAGATGGGGCATATGTATCATGGAGCCTTGAGGACCTTGTGGGAGATCACTACAGGTGTGCCAGATTTCAATACTGATCACTTTGATACTTACAGAGGATGTGTGATGGGCAACTTTGCCAAATCCCCTTTTCCCAACAGTGCTAGCAGAGCGACTGGGATACTTGATTTGATTCATTCCGATGTGAGCGGTCGGATGTCTCATGTTTCCTTAAGTGGATATGATTACTATGTTTTATTCATTGATGATCACTCTAGGAGGACCTGTATTTATTTCTTGAAGACCAAGAGTTAGGTTTTCAAGCGGTTTCAGGAGTTTGGAGCTCTTGTGGAGACACAGACAGGTCAGAAGATCAAGTCCCTCAGGTCGGACAATGGGGGAGAGTACGCCCTTGGGAGTTTGTTGACTATTGTGTGGAGGTAGGCATTAGGAGGGAGTTCACTGTTCCTTACAACCCCTAGCAGAATGGGGTTGCGGAGAGGAAGAACAGATCCATCGTAGGGGCTGCCAAAGCCATGTTACATGATCAGGGGTTGCCATTGTTTTTGTGGGCAGAGGCCTGCAACACAGTTGTTTATTTGCAGAACAGGAGTTCGCATCGTGCCTTGGGGCACATGACTCCGGAGGAGGCTTTTTCTGGGAAGAAGCCTGATATTGGTCATCTTCATATCTTTGGATGCATTACATACTCCTATATACCCAAGGAGAAGAGGACCAAACTAGAGCCCACCGCAGAGAAGGGTATCTTTGTGGGCTACAGTGAGACCTCAAAGGCCTTTCGGATTTACATTCCTGCACAGATGAGAGTTGTTGTCAGACGGGATGTGAAGTTCGAGGAGGACAGGGCCTTTAGGAGATCACGGGAGTTGGAGTATCTGGATCAGCCAGACCCTCAGCAGCAGTTGAGTCAGTCACAGGGATCCAGTGGGCAGGGATCAGGAGGATCAGGAGGATCTGGAGGTACATTTATGAGGATGTCAGGTCCATCAGTGAGCAGTGGCTCACCGAGCCAGAGGGGTGGTGCTCCGAGCAGGTCACAGAGCAGTTCACTAGGGAGTCCACTGATGGACAGTTCACACGGTACCTCAGCTTCTACAGGTTCAGGTGCAGGCAGGAGGACAGCAGACAGACAGTCAAGAGTTCAGGCTACTGATGGTGATGAGGAGGAGGAGTTTCATTCTCCTATGGGAGAAGCATGCTCAGGGAAGAGGAAGCCCAAGTGGCTTCAGGACACCTTGAAAGATGCCACATCTGTTGCTGAGCCGAAGAGGCCGGTCAGAGAGAGTAGACCACCTGAGAGATTTTGTAGCTATATGGCGATGGTTACCAGCATCCTTGACTCTGAGCCTTCTAGCTATGAGGAAGCAGCTAGCCAGCAGGTCTGGAGAGAGGCCATGCAGGAGGAGTATTCTTCTATCATGAAGAATGATGTTTGGGAGGTGGTGCCGAGGCCTGAGGGCAAGTCCGTGGTTACTTCCAGATGGCTTTACAGGGTAAAGCATGCTGCAGATGGCAGCATTGAGAAATTCAAAGCGAGGTTTGTGGCTAGAGGGTTCTCCCAGGTAGAGGGAGTTGATTATGAGGAGACCTTCGCTCCCGTGGCTCGATATACTTCGATTCGCTCCATTATATCGATAGCAGCAGGGATGGGTTGGAAGATCCACCAGATGGATGTGAAGACCACATTTTTCAATGGCTTCATACAGGAGGAGGTGTACATTGAGCAGCCACAGGGCTTTGAGGTGCATGGGAAGGAGTCCCATGTGTGCAGACTGAAGAAGGCCCTTTATGGCCTGAAGCAAGCTCCCAGAGTTTGGTACTCCAGAATAGACACTTATTTGCAGGGGATGGGTTTCACAAAGAGTGAGGCAGATCCGCACCTTTACTTTATTGTGATAGGTGAGGAGCCTCTCATTCTGGTGTTGTATGTGGATAACTTGGTCATTACAGGTGCAGAGAGACTCATAGAGCACTGCAAGAGAGATCTTGCGACGGAGTTTGAGATGAAGGACATTGGCTTGATGCATTACTTTTTGGGTTTGGAGGTGTGGCAGGAGGAGGGGCATTTCTTCCTGGGGCAGGGAAGTATATTGTGGACATCCTTAGCAGATTCCACATGGAGGATTGTAGACCCATGTCGACACCGATGATCACCAACTGGAAGAAGCTTCGTGCTTCGGATTCCGAGTTGGTGATCCCACATTGTACAGGCAGTTGATTGGTTCCTTGATGTATTTGGTCAACACTAGACCAGATATTTGTTTTTCAGTCAACACGATGAGTCAGTTTATGTGTGAGCCTAGGAAGGTTCACTTGGTGGCTGCAAAACACATTTTGCGGTACTTGCAGGGGACAGTGGATTATGGTCTGGACTACAGGCAGGGAGATGGAGTGAGATTGGTAGGATACACTAATTCTGATTGGGCAGGTTGTGCTTCTGATAGGAAGAGCACTTCAGGGTGTTGTTTTGGGTTGGGTTCAATAGTAGTGTCATGGTTCAACCGGAAGCAGTAGTCAGTAGCACTGAGTTCAGCAGAAGCAGAGTATATGGCAGCGAGTCTAGCTAGTTGTGAGGCCATCTGGCTTCGCAAGATGTTGTTTGGCTTATTTGGTCAGTCGTTGAGACCTTCAGTGATTTACTGTGATAATCAGAGTTGCATTAAACTCACAGAGAATCCAGTATTTCATGACAGGTCAGAGCATATCGGGATCAGATATCATTTCATCAGAGACTATGTTCAGAAGGGAGCCGTGAAGCTTGAGTATATTTCCACTGATGAGCAGGTAGCAGACATTCTTACCAAAGCCTTACCACGGGGCAAGCATGTTTACTTCAGAGACAAGATGGGTGTGGTGAGGAACACCTTCCTCGGTAAGAGGGAGTGTTGAAATTTGGTACCGGAGGACAGGTGGTTCCCTTAGGCTTTGATCTTTGGCCTAGGGAAAAGTGTCCAAAAGATTTTAATTTTTCTCCTAAAGTGACTTTATAATTTTTATAAAGTTAAAATCTAATTTAAAAGTGACTTTAAGTGATAAAGTTACTAAGTCTAATTTTAAAGTGGCTTTTATAAAGTCAATGAAAAATTAGAAAGGAAAAGTGACTTTGGAAATAAATGACTAAGTGGGTCTTTATTAAAGTGGGGTGAATTAAAAAATAGAAAGTGAGATTTAAATGTGCATTTAATCCCACCCATTGATCTAAATCTATCTCAGCCATTAGATTTAGGGATCACACAAAAGTCATTTAGGGTTGGGTTAAAGGAGTAAAAGGAGGAAAAAGATCATTCATTCTTTCATGAGCAGATTGGGAGAAATGAGAGCAAGAGAGTAAGGGAGATTTCTGGAAAGGAAGGAGAAAGAGGCAACAGTTTGGCACACATACCAGGCAGCTCTTCAGCAAATCCGTACAGCTGAAAGAACAAGCAAAAAAAACTGATTTTTTGTTGAAAAACAAAGAAAAACTTATTTTTGGGCACGAATATCGAGGAAGTGAATTTCGGCACAAAAATCGAGGTACGTCTGTACAGTCTATATGGCCGTCCGTACAGTCCATATGGTCCGTACATCCATACGTTCGTACAATCCGTACATCCGTACGGTCTGTACCGCGCGTACAGCAAAGTTTCCAGGTTGTCTGTTGGGCTGAAAACAGATAAGTTTGCTTGCTGGAAATTTTATTTTGCTGAAATATTTTGCTGAAATTCTCACTGTAAAAAGGCATTTTCCAGAAATAAAGAAGAGCTCTCAAACTGATTTCCCCAAGAGTTGTAGGGGGTTTTTCTAGGGTCACATTGACCAAAAATATCAGTGTTTTAATGTGTTTTTATGGCTGTTTATTACTGCTGATTTTTATTTCTGCAATTTCCAACATTCTGTTAATTTTTCCAGAATTTGTGTTTTCAGCAAATTTATTTTTCCAGCTTGTTGAATGTATGTTTATGGGAAAGGGCATTTAACTACATGGGAGAAATAAGGAGAAACTGAAAATCGGGGTGGGAAAACAAAAATTTTTACATAGAACAAGCCCAAGCACACTCATATATGACTGCTACAGCGTGGTGAGAATACCAGAGAGAAGGTAGTGCTTGGATTATCCAGGAGCGAGGAGAAGTGAGTCTGCAATAGACAGCGATCATGGAGTGATTGCAAATGATCTTTACAGACAGTTGGGGAATATTGGGAGGTCTTCTACTACTAGACATCCGTCTAAACCAGAAAACCGCACTACTATTAATGACGAAGTTGATCCCATTATCACTACTGAGGGACAGGTTGCAAACATGCATCATGAAATGACTGGTGTAGAAAGCTTGCGATCTAGCTCAACAATGCCACTGGCAAGAGTACGAAGTCTTGGTGCCCAATCTTCTCATGCTTTTGCCTCATCTCTAGGTGCTTCTCTAACAAGAAACCAAACTCTGGATCCTCAATGCATGATGATAAGGTCTCTTAGCCCATGCCTTGCTGGAATGGGAGGAAGATTTGGTGTGGTTGATAAGAAAAACATTGTTTGTTCCAACTCATTCAACTAGGTTTCCTCAAATGTGAAGGAATTTGCAGAAAATGCTGTTGCTTTGTCGGGTATGAACCTATCAATGGAGTAATGGAAGAATAAAAACATGTACAATCACAATTGCAACAAGATATGTCAAAACATCAAAATTATCCTCTCCATCTCCAAAGCAATCAAAACCAAAATCAGTAGCATTCTCAACTTGGAAAGCCTCAAGTTGAATCTATACAAACACCTATTTTAACACAATCAATGCAACAGTCACATAGTGTCCTTAATCAAAGAAACAGGTCGCTAACAAATTCTAATGTGTCCTCTATCACTTCTCAAGTGCAACATGACAGCGTTTGATCTGCGCAACAGATAGGATCTCTTGCTCGTGATTTGTCCTCAAAACCAATGGAATTAGCAACAATTGTTGATGTTATCTCTAATATAGAAGGATCAAGTGGACCCTGCTGCAATGCAAAAGTTTCTAACATATGTGCTCCAATTATAGTATGAATGGGTATCCAATTAACTCATTGATACCATCCATGATGTTTGGATACTTTGCTCCAAGTAATCTACATCCTACATTTGATAATGCTGTTGCTAGCATGGACTCAAGAAATACAAAAGGCACCCAACCTGGAGGAACATTCCAAGGCATTAAAGATTTGCAGTCTCTATAGATTAGCTGCACAGGCGGGGACTGGACTTCAAATGCCAGTTGACCCGTTGTATCTTCAGTATTTGTGGAGGACAACAATTGAATATGCTACACAAATGGCCGCAGGCTTGAGTAATCTTTACATAGCAAGGACTTACATGGGAGGACATTATGTTGATATGCTTGAACCTCAGAAAGCATATTTGGGGCCATTAATTGCTCAACAGAAGTCACGATATGGTCTAACTTATTTAGGAAAAGGTGCCACTCTTAATGCAGCTCTATTATATGGTTATGGGGGTTTTAACATCATCATCACCCCAATCTTTAGTTTTGGTCACTTGGTAATTTCATGGCATTTAGGGGCAGTTTTTGCAGTTGCAAATATTCGTGGTGGTAGTGAATATGGAGAAGAGCCAGGGACTATTACATCACTTGTTTTGAATGAAGATGGACAGTTTTAAAGTGATCAGACGAAGGGATATGAATCATTTGAGAGGTCCTCATTTTTTAAAATAGGACAAATTTAGCAACACCCAAACATGAAATTGCTTGAGGGCAAGCAATATCGAGAAGGGGACTGCAATGTCCTCTACTAATTAATTGCCCAGGGGAGAACGAAGTAGCCTATCCAACCCTGTAGGTTATAGTCAATTATAAAGGGGGGAACCCATTATTCACTTGTTTTGAATAAAGGTGGACGGTTTGAAAGTGATCAGACAAAGGGATATGAATCATTTGAGAGGTCCTCATTTTTTAAAATAGGAGGACAAATTTTGCAACACTTGAACTTGCAATTGCTTGAGGGCAAACAATATCGAGAAGGGAGACTGTAATGTCCTCTACTAATTAATTGTCCAAGGGAGAACAAAGTAGCCTATGCATCCCTATAGGCTATAGTCAATTATAAAGGGGGAAACCCATTATTCAATGTTTTTGGGGCAACATTGGGTAAATTTGGGTAATTTAGGAAAACTTGTGAAGGAAGCAAGAATTGGAGCTAAGTGGAAAATAACTTGTTAGCCCCTCAAATTAAAATTAGGAGAAGAGCCCCAAAGGGAGTCTATAAATAAGAGCGAAGACAATCATTTTTATCATCATGGGTGTTAGATATTTTTGTTTTGTGAGCTAAGGCTCCTGATGGTTTTAAGACCCCTTTTATTTCTATTGGTTTCAATGGTGAAATATCCCACCCTAGCCAAACCCTATCTCTACTCTGTTTGGCATAATTTCCTGAGGAAGTTTTCATATAGTTTTGGCAAACTAAGGAGGATTTTGTGGATTATTTGGCTTGAGGAGGAACTTCTTGGCATTCCCCATATATTGTGGCTCATATGGCATAAGTCTATGACAGTGAGGCAGTTTGAGGCAATTGGGGGAGCAACGAATTAAGTTCAGACCCCTATTTGATGCAGCAGACTTCATTCTAACCCTTGTTTGTGGCACCATGGATTGAATAAGAACAAATCTAGGGCAACAAAGTTCACTCTTTGACATTGTAGCCTAGCTGAGGCAACTCTAGGGCAGAGAGGCTCTTCTTTGAGCAACAGATAGATCATTATGTGGTATTAAGTACTGGCTAGGGCAGTTCTAGGGTAGGGGAGCCCTCATTTTGACAACAGCAAGGTTAATTAAGGAACAAATTTGGCAGCGGAGCTCTTCAGTGACCCTATCTGAGGAAGTGAGGACCTTTGATGTTGTTCTTCCTGTAGCAGCTAGGCCAGTTATAGTCGATCTGGCAGCGAAAGTTGTAGTGACAACGGCCTCTCATCGCAACAACACTTGAGGCAGCAGATAGCAACGTGGTTGTTAGGGTTCTCTATTAATAATAGGAAGCAAGAAAGCGAAATTGTGCAGGCAAACAGAGCAGTAACCGAAAGAACTTGTAAGTCAGTAGTTGTGTTGCTAATTATTATTGTATTCTCTGTAAGGACTCAGGAGTGCTACTGTTCTTAATCATTGAGTGTTGTGACAGCTCTAGGAAGTGAATCTGTGGAGATTCTAAAGTGATGTGTACTGTTGGTATTGCCAAAATATTCATTTGCCTGTTTATTGTTGTGTATTCAATGTCATTTATGTTGAGTGGAAAAAAGATACTGTGATATTGATACAATATCAGATATCAGATAGGCGTTTGAATGAAATATCAGATATTTCCAACAGTCCTCATTGGGATTTAATTGAAGAAAACATGGCAATGTACTGATCCAAGCCCTTGGTTTAGTCTCTTCATCTACCCCATAAAACTTGGGTATCGAAATTCTGTTAAGCAGCCACTGATCAATATGATTTATATCTTCATTACCTTGATTTCCATGATTCCCATGAAAGGCCCATCCTCCTATTAATGTTCCCTGCAAAAGGAGTTCTATTACCACATCAATTTGTCTCTCTTCTGATATTAATCCTCAATTCTATTCCTGTCTCCCCATCCCTTCTGTCCATTGTCGCAATTAATTATGCAGAGTTTGATTCATTTCTTCCATGGCATCCCTCATCCCCTCTAAGGGAGTCCTTATGGGTTCTTCCAAAATAATGCAACATTTAACTTCTAGTTATCTAACCCATGAGAAGCTGAAAAAAAGAAATTGTTGGTGACCACCCTCAAGGCCAAGACAGTGACTCAGATATCATAGGGCACCAGCAACAGCAACAGTGGCAATAACTGTACCAGCAACAGCAAATTAAGAACTAACAATAGAAACATCAAATCAGATTCTACAGCACTAGAAGCCGGATATCACTCTTGGCCTAAGTAGTCTGTTCCAGGCTACCCACAATATCACCCATTTCCAGACCCCTTCTCTAATGCCCAAGAGTCTTTGTTTATAAACGATTTACATACTAAGGAAATCCAAGAAAAAGGAAGTTGGAATCCTCGACAATTGACATTTATGAACAGAGTTATAAAACACAAACCATATGGCATTACAAAGGATGTCTTGAGTGACGCATTAAATGTAAGCATGAATAATAGCTACCTTTAATGTGAACATGCATAATGCTATGCATTAAGGTGAACATGCACTAGTAACTATTATGCTAGGCAAAGAAAAAATGATGCTCTAGGCATAACTATTATCACTAACAAAGTGAGTTATCTTTTAATATTGTAACAGAAACCATTTACCTTATTTCCAGCCTATATATACAAATAGAGTCAAGCAGAGCTACAACAGTTACAAAGATCTGTGAGGTAGTGCTACCTCGTACAAGTGACCACAAGACCACCCTGACTTACTAGTTCTCACTCCCATCGTAGAGGGGAAGCTACCATTCCCCACACAAACATCATGCACAAAATGCACGTTGCTAGTTTTCTTTCTTCCTCAAGACTCATCGGCCTCCTATGCCAGGAAAGCCACAACACAGAGTTCCCACGCCCCCAGGATTACAAAATTGGGCCCTCTTAGCCCAAATCACTCCTCAAAGGACATTGTTGTGTATTCAATGTCATTTATGTTGAATGGAAAAAAGATACTGTGATATCGATGCAATATCAGATATCAGATAGGCATTTGAGTGAAATATCAGATATTTCCAACAGTCCTCGATGGGATTTAATTGAAGAAAACATGGCAATGTACTGATCCAAGCCCTTGGTTTAGTCTCTTCATCTACCCCATAAAACTGCGCATCAAAATTCTGTTAAGAAGCCACTGATCAATATGATTTATATCTTCATTACCTTGATTTCCATGATTCCCATGAAAGGCCCATCCTCCTATTAATGTTCCCTGCAAAAGGAGTTTTATTACCACGTCAATTTGTCTCTCTTCTGATATTAATCCTCATTACTATTCCTGTCTCCCCGTCCCTTCTGTTCATTGTCGCAATTAATTATGCAGAGTTCGATTCATTTCTTCCATGGCATCCCTCATCCCCTCTAAGGGAGTCCTTATGGGTTCTTCCACAATAATGCAACATTTAACTTCTAGTTATCTAACCCATGAGAAGCTGAAAAAAAGCCATTGTTGGTGACCACCGTCAAGGCCAAGAAAGTGGCTCAGATATCATAGGGCACCAACAACAGCAACAGCGGCAATAACTGTACCAGCAACAGCAAATTCAGTACTAACAATAGAAACGTCAAATCAGATTATACAGCACTAGCAGCCGGACCTCACTCTCAGCCTGAGTAGTCTGTTCCAGGTTACCCACAATATCACCCGTTTCCAGACCCCTTCTCTAATGCCCAAGAGTCTTTGTTTATAGCCGATTTACATACTAAGGAAATCCAAGAAAAAAGAAGTTGGAATCCTCGACAATTGACATTTATGAACAGAGTTATAAAACATAAACCATAAGGCGTTACAAAGGATGTCTTGAGTGACGCATTAAATGTAAGCATGCATAATAGCTACCTTTAATGTGAACATGCATAATGCTATGCATTAAGGTGAACATGCACTAGTAACTATTATGCTAAGTAAAGAAAAAATGATGCTCTAGGCATAACTATTATCACTAACAAAGTGGGTTATCTTTTAATATTGTAACAGAGACCATTTACCTTATTTTCCAGCCTATATATACAAATAGAGTCAAGCAGAGCTACAACAGTTACAAACTCAAATAGTGGCAGATCTGTGAGGTAGTGCTACCTCGTACAAGTGGCCACAAGGCCACCCTGATTTACTAGTTCTCACTCCCATCGTAGAGGGGAAGCTACCATTGCCCACACAAACGTCATGCAAAAAATGCACATCTCTAGTTTTCTTTCTTCCTCAAGACTCATCGGCCTCCTATGCCAGGAAAGCCACAACACAGAGTTCCCATGCCCCCAGGATTACAAAATTGGGCCCTCTTAGCCCAAATCACTCCTCAAAGGACATTGTTGTGTATTCAATGTCATTTATTTTGAGTGGAAAAAAGATACTGTGATATTGATGCAATATCAGATATCAGATAGGCGTTTGGGTGAAATTCAGATATTTCCAACAGTCCTCGATGGGATTTAATTGAAGAAAACATGGCAATGTACTGATCCAAACCCTTGGTTTAGTCTCTTCATCTACCCCATAAAACTTGGGCATCAAAATTCTGTTAAGCAGCCACTGATAAATATGATTTATATCTTCATTCCTTCGATTTCCATGATTCCCATGAAATATCCCACCCTAGCCAAACCCTATCTCTACTCTGTTTGGCATAATTTCCTCAGGAAGCTTTCATATAGTTTTGGCAAACTAAGGAGGATTTTTGTGGATTATTTGGCTTGAGGAGGAACTTTGTGGCATTCCCCATATATTTTGTGGCTCATGTGGCATAAGTCTATGCAAGTGAGGCAGTTTGAGGCAATTGGGGGAGCAACGAATTAAGTTAAGACCCCTATTTGATGCAGCAGACTTCATTCTAACCCTTGTTTGTGGCACCATGGATTGAATAAGAGCAAATCTAGGGCAACAAAGTTCACTCTGTGACATCGTAGCCTAGCTGAGGCAACTCTAGGGCAGAGAGGCTCTTCTTTGAGCAACAGATAGATCGTTATGTGGTACTAAGTACTGGCTAGGGTAGTTCAAGGGTAGCAGAGCCCTCATTTTGACAACAGCAAGGTTGATTAAGGAACAAATTTGGCAGCGGAGCTCTTCAGTGACCCTATCTGAGGCAGCGAGGACCTTTGATGTTGTTCTTCCTGTAGCAGTGAGGCCAATTATAGTCGATCTGGCAGTGAAAGCTGTAGTGACAATGGCCTCTCATCGCAACAACACTTGAGGCAGCAGATAGCAACGTCGTTGTTAGGGTTCTCTATTAATAATAGGAAGCAAGAAAGTGAAATTGTGCAGGCAAACAGAGCAGTAACAGAAAGAACTTGTAAGTCGGTAGTTGTGTTACTAATTAGTATTGTATTCTCTGTAAGGAGTGCTATTGTTCTTAATCGTTGAGTGTTGTGACAGCTCTAGGAAGTGAATCTGTAGAGATTCTAAAGTGATGTGTACTGTTGGTATTGCCAAAATATTCATTTGCCTGTTTATTGTTGTGTATTCAATGTCATTTATGTTGAGTGGAAAAAAGATACTGTGATATTGATGCAAAATCAGATACCAGATAGGCGTTTGGGTGAAATATCAGATATTTCCAACAGTTTGGGTGAAATATCAGATATTTCCAACAGTCCTCGATGGGATTTAATTGAAGAAAAAATGGCAATGTACTGATCCAAGCCCTTGGTTTAGTCTCTTCATCTACACCATAAAACTTGGGCATCGAAATTCTGTTAAGCAGCCACTGATCAATATGATTTATATCTTCACTACCTTGATTTCCATGATTCCCATGAAAGGTCCATCCTCCTATTAATGTTCCCTGCAAAAGGAGTTTTATTACCACGTCAATTTGTCTCTCTTCTGATATTAATCCTCAATACTATTCCTGTCTCCCCATCCCTTCTGTCCATTGTCGCAATTAATTATGCAGAGTTTGATTCATTTCTTCCACGGCATCCCTCATCCCCTCTAAGGGAGTCCTTATGGGTTCTTCCACAATAATGCAACATTTAACTTCTAGTTATCTAACCCATGAGAAGCTGAAAAAAAGCCATTGTTGGTGACCACCCTCAAGGCCAAGAAAGTGACTCAGATATCATAGGGCACCAACAACAGTAAATTAAGTACTAACAATAGAAACGTCAAATCAGATTCTACGGCAGTAGAAGCCGGATATCACTCTTGGCCTGAGTAGTCTGTTCCAAGCTACCCACAATATCACCCATTTCCAGACCCCTTCTCTAATGCTCAAGAGTCTTTGTTTATAGCCGATTTACATACTAAGGAAATCCAAGAAAAAAGAAGTTGGAATCCTCGACAACTGACATTCATGAACAGAGTTATAAAACACAAACCATAAGGCGTTACAAAGGATGTCTTGAGTGACGCATTAAATGTAAGCATGCATAATAGCTACCTTTAATGTGAACATGCATAATGCTATGCATTAAGGTGAACATGCACTAGTAACTATTATGCTAGGTAAAGAAAAAATGATGCTCTAGGCATAACTATTATCACTAACAAAGTGAGTTATCTTTTCATATTGGAACAGAGACCATTTACCTTATTTTCCAGCCTATATATACAAATAGAGTCAAGCAGAGCTACAACAGTTACAAAGATCTGTGAGGTAGTGCTACCTCGTACAAGTGACCACAAGGCCACCCTGATTTACTAGTTCTCACTCCCATCGTAGAGGGGAAGCTACCATTCCCCACACAAACATCATGCACAAAATGCACATCGCTAGTTTTCTTTCTTCCTCAAGACTCATCGGCCTCCTATGCCAGGAAAGCCACAACACAGAGTTCCCACACCCACAGGATTACAAAATTGGGCCCTCCAACCCTATTCTCTCCTCAAAGGACATTGTTGTGTTTTCAATGTCATTTATGTTGAGTGGAAAAAAGATACCGTGATATTGATGCAATATCAGATATCAGATAGACATTTGGGTGAAATATCAGATATTTCCAACAGTCCTCGATGGGATTTAATTGAAGAAAACATGGCAATGTACTGATCCAAGCCCTTGGTTTAGTCTCCTCATCTACCCCATAAAACTTGGGCATCAAAATTCTGTTAAGAATCCACTGATCAATATGATTTATATCTTCATTACCTTGATTTCCATGATTCCCATGAAAGGCCCATCAACCTATTAATGTTCCCTGCAAAAGGAGTTTTATTACCACGTCAATTTGTCTCTCTTCTGATATTAATCCTCAATACTATTCCTGTCTCCCCATCCCTTCTGTCCATTGTCGTAATTAATTATGCAGAGTTTGATTCATTTCTTCCATGGCATCCCTCATCCCCTCTAAGGGAGTCCTTATGGGTTCTTCCACAATAATGCAACATTTAACTTCTAGTTATCTAACCCATGAGAAGCTGAAAAAAGGCCATTGTTGGTGACCACCGTCAAGGCCAAGAAAGTGGCTCAGATATCATAGGGCACCAACAACAGCAACAGCGGCAATAACTGTACCAGCAACAGCAAATTCAGTACGAGTCAAGACTCATCGGCCTCCTATGCCAGGAAAGCCACAACACAGAGTTCCCATGCCCCCAGGATTACAAAATTGGGCCCTCTTAGCCCAAATCACTCCTCAAAGGACATTGTTGTGTATTCAATGTTATTTATGTTGAGTGGAAAAAAGATACTGTGATATTGATGCAATATCATATATCAGATAGGTGTTTGGGTGAAATATCAGATATTTCCAACAGTCCTCGATGGGATTTAATTGAAGAAAACATGGCAATGTACTGATCCAAGCCCTTGGTTTAGTCTATTCATCTACCCCATAAAACTTGGGCATCGAAATTCTGTTAAGCAGCCACTGATCAATATGATTTATATCTTCATTACCTTGATTTCCATGATTCCCATGAAAGGCCCATCCTCCTATATTAATGTTCCCTGCAAAAGGAGTTCTATTACCACGTCAATTTGTCTCTCTTCTGATATTAATCCTCATTACTATTCCTGTATCCCCGTCCCTTCTGTCAATTGTCGCAATTAATTATGCAGAGTTTGATTCATTTCTTCCATGGCATCCCTCATCCCCTCTAAGGGACTCCTTATGGGTTCTTCCACAATAATGCAACATTTAACTTCTAGTTGTCTAACCCATGAGAAGCTGAAAAAAAGCCATTGTTGGTGATCACCCTCAAAGCCAAGAAAGTGGCTCAGATATCATAGGGCACCAACAACAGCAACAGTGGCAATAACTGTACCAGCAACACAACAGCGGCAATAACTGTACCAGCAACAGCAAATTAAGTACTAACAATAGAAACATCAAATCAGATTCTACAGCACTAGCAGCCGGACATCACTCTTGGCCTAAGTAGTCTGTTCCATGCTACCCACAATATCACCCATTTCCAGACCCCTTCTCTAATGCCCAAGAGTCTTTGTTTATAGCCGATTTACATACTAAGGAAATCCAAGAAAAAAGAAGTTGGAATCCTCAACAATTGACATCAATGAACAGAGTTATAAAACACAAAACATAAGACATTACAAAGGATGTCTTGAGTGACGCATTAAATGTAAGCATGCATAATAGCTACCTTTAATGTGAGCATGCATAATGCTATGCATTAAGGTGGACATGCACTAGTAACTATTATGCTAAGTAAAGAAAAAATGATGCTCTAGGCATAACTATTATCACTAACAAAGTGGGTTATCTTTTAATATTGTAACAGAGACCATTTACCTTATTTTCCAGCCTATATATACAAATAGAGTCAAGCAGAGCTACAACAGTTACAAACTCAAATAGTGGCAGATCTGTGAGGTAGTGCTACCTCGTACAAGTGACCACAAGGCCACCCTGATTTACTAGTTCTCACTCCCATCGTAGAGGGGAAGCTACCATTCCCCACACAAACGTCATGCACGAAATGCACATTGCTAGTTTTCTTTCTTCCTTGAGACTCGTCGGCCTCCTATGCAAGGAAAGCCACAACACAGAGTTCCCACGCCCCCAGGATTACAAAATTGGGCCCTCTTAGGCCAAATCACTCCTCAAAGGACATTAACAGGGTTAGCATTGGTGCTCTCGTGGTGAGAGACAGAGATGCTGACACATCCTCTATTTTGGACGCTAGCTAGGGTCTTCCCACCCCTGATTGTCAACTAACCCTGGCTACAAGGTATGTCAACTTCCCTTGCTAAAAGATGCATTTCTTCTTATAGCTTTATCTCTACTACAATTTCTTGGGTTCGACCTCTTGGATCCACCCCTTTATTAGGTTATTTATTTTGATCTTTGTTGTTTTCAGAGATGCCCTAGGGACTTTCATGTTGTTTATTAGTAATTACTTGATATGCTTTTTAGTCCCTTAAACCTTCTTTGGTCCCTCGCGAATATCGACATAAATTTTTTCTTTCTTGTTGGCCCATGATAGATCACATTCTATTTAAAAAAGCTCAAGTGGAAAAAAAAAGCAACATTCACCAATTCCTATTTGAACTTTGAAAATTTCAATTTGACCTTGTCCTGATAATACAGGAAACTGCCAAGTATAGATTTTAGAATACAATTAACAGGTATAGATTTTAGAATACAATTAACAGAGAATAAAGACAATAATGACTCTCTTTCCCCCTAACTAATCACCAATATTTCTATTTTAACTATGTTATTCAGCAATCTTCATTGTCAAAAGGATTACAAAAGATTGACCATTTTGCCAACCAGATTGGATTGCATTAAGTAATGTTCAAGAAGGAATGGAAACGTCAAGAAGAAAAGGTACCTTATTGTAGAGAATAACACCTGAAGACAGTGAAATGTATATCAGCAGGTACAGATAGGTTAGTACAAGTGACTTGTTGATCAACATTGTTGCCCTTGTTTACTCAGAAACAATGCAACTCTGCTAATTTTTTGTTGTGAAAATCTCCTAAATCACAAATAACATCCCCAATACTAAGGAATATCCCAAGTTTCGTTCACTGGAAAGAAAGTTGGAAATTAAAGGTATGTCCTCACAGCAGCAGACTGAAGCACATTGCTAGAAAACCATGCCACTGCGGGATAGAATCATCAACATCCCCTTTATATAACTAAGTCCATAATCTGAATGGCAACCCATAAATGCAAGAAAATAGACCTGCAATATAAGACCAGAGTAAATCATTAATTCACAGCCAAACATGTAACATAATATCAGTTTAACTCTACAGACCTATAAATAATTATTTTAACCAAGTTCTAAGACTTTAAAATAACTGTTGCATAGTTAGATCAAGTTTAAACCTTGAATCTTGGCTTGTTCAATTGCTACTATACAAATGTAATAAATCAATATGCCTTACTAGTGAAAAAAGGATTTTTCCCACCAACACCTAACCATTCAATGCCAAACGATCAGGTATATTATTCTTCAGAAGGATTCCAACAATACAGATGATGAAGCCAATCACAATGCCTAAGCTCACTTCAGCCAGTACAAAGATATCTGATCCTTTACAATCGAAATGGTGGATCAGTAAATGGGCATTTTGATTGTAAGAAAAGTAAATTAAGATGTAGATGACATTAAGGTAAAGAAAAACGTCCGACTATGCAAAAGGAAACCTGAAATGTGTGTTCTGCTCCCTAAAATGAAAAGAATTAAAAGTAAGCGAAACACTAAACTTATTCAAAACTTCCAAACGCAAAGGCATATAAACGCTTCACAAAAACTAGTCCTTGTAACTGGGGGCTAAGTACAAGCTTTATACCGGACACATTTTTAATTAGTATCTATTGGATTTGCATGGCTATCAGTCAATGAGAAGTTGAAAGTACATAAAATTAGCACATTTGCACTTAAACACCTAAATGACTGCTCAAGATTACAAACTGTACAAGATACACATTTCACAAAACAACTAAAAGAATCAATTTTAAAAATAAATGCATATGAAATTATGAAGTGCCTAAATTATATAGCAAGGAATGGTGTGATGATCCAAGGGAAACACATGCATAAGAATAAATGACGTGAAGAACCAAAATCATGGTCGTTACACCACCTATTTATAGTATATTATTACATTTGCATTATAGGAGTATAATGATGATATATACTCAGATAATTACATCCCTCAATTTTGTAAAATAAGAGCTCAAGTACAACGGTCTCACTAAGTTTGAGATGCATACACATATATGTCAATATTTTTTTATAATAACAAAAGAGTATGCATACAAGATTGCCAAGGGGCAGAACAGGAAGACTATGGTTATACCAGTGTTGGGAGCGGGAGTGACATTTTCATAAGCTCCCGGTTTGGGAGCGAATCCCGGAGCGTTTTTTATATATTTTTTATATTTTGATACATATATGTCAACAAAAACATGTAGAATGATGAATTAGATATAAAAAACATAAAAAAAAACATAGATTGAACCATATAACAACAATCATCTAGAAGTTATAATCTTC
>APFE030826072.1:0-10586 GCA_000404065.3 Pinus taeda | reverse complement strand
TATTATTAAATTTAGACTATCTATAATTTTTTATATTTTAAATAATGAAAATAAATAAATAAAAACCTATTTCAAAATAAAATGTATCTATCAATATAAATATGAAATTATCAATAAATGATATGAATAATTAAAATTAATCAATGTAAAAACTCAACCAAAAGATGCCCACCTATTTTATGATCATAAAATTAGAATAAATGAGATATTAATCTATCAACATCCAATAACAAGAGTATTAACATAATGAGATAGACACAAAATAAAATTATCAGCATAATGAAGTGGTCATACATGACAGAATGTTGGGCATTGAGCTTTTACTCTGTCATCGTCTTTAAAAGTGATATGTTCTTTCTTTTTTATTTCATTGTGTGACATATGGTGTCCATGAAGAGCTATTAGTTTTCTACCATACAAAAAAGTTTTAGGATTTTGATACTGTTAACCTTCTCTTTATGATTAAAATTTTCGCCAACATCATTGTGTTGCCGCATACCCATCACATGATTCAAGGGGTGTCATCTTTGCTTAAGGACTCTATGTACGAAAGATCTATATGATATATCTTGCAAATGTGACTGCTCCATCTGATTTGTTGACAAATGATGCAAGTAGATCAATCGTCCATTAATGACATGCATCATTTAATGAATATGAATGAAATGTATCATTCATTTTTTCAGCTCAATTGTTTTCCTCATAATATTTCAAAGCTCACCTACATTTATATAGCTGAAAATTCAACTCAAATGTTCATTTGATCATTCATTTGGATTTACGAAGCTTGTTTCCCTTCCCAAAATGTTTGAGAGAAATAATGATATGCATGAGTTCTACTTTGTTCAAAATATTTGAAACGAAGATAGTTGAAAAACTTTCAGATAGTGTGCTAGGGGATTATCTGGCAAAAGATTTTCTATCAGAAATTGGCAATGCTTTGCCTGATTTACTCACAGTAATAGTGGAAGCCATGAGTAATGAAAGGCTGGATGACAACGTGATGATGTTTTCACAGAAAGTTTTCATACCTTTAACCAAGGCCTGAATTCATGTTGTTATTGCACTTTTGCTCTGTCGCAAAGAACGGGTCAGAAAATGTACCTAAGCTCGATGAAAGTGCCACAAAATTTGGTTGCAATGAGGTGCTTTTTACGTTGGGAGACAAGCCAAAGCTTATTTATCTGGAAGCCATGGAGGAGGTAATATTTAAACAGTATTTGTTGTTTGAAATGGACGAATACTTGGTAAACTATTTTACACGTACCAATACAAATTTGATGTATTAGTGGTTGAATCAAATCAAACTATCAAATCTTCAAACTATTTTTCTTAACTTGACCAAATTTGGTTATTATGATTAAAATTTGACTGAATACAACACAGGTTTTTCATATGCCATGCCACATTTATTATGTTTTTCCTCTACCCTGCTATGGTTATTATGTTTTCCCTCTGGGGGCCATGAATATTGAACTTATTAGGTTTGTCCTTTGCCCCACCATGGATACGACTACTTGGTAAACTATTTTACACGTACCAATACAAATTTGATGTATTAGTGGTTGAATCAAATCAAACTATCAAATCTTCAAACTCTCTTTCTTAACTGAACCGAATTTGGTTATTATGATTCAAATTTGACTTATTATAAAAGAATACAACACAGGGTTTTCATCTGCCATGCCATGGCTATTATGTTTTTCCTCTACCTTGCTATGGTTATTATGTTTTTCCTCTACCCTGCCATGAATATTGAACTTATTAGGTTTGTCCTTTGCCCTACCATGGATATGGTAGATTTATATGTGTCTAATGATATTTAGCTAAATTTCTCTAAAATGGAAATAAGCCAGAGATATTGTTGTTAGAAGAACAACTTTCATGTTATTAAAGGCATAGATGTAGTCTCTTTTACATTATATGTGTGATTATTTTGAATGTGAACTCATTAAATAACCCTACGATTTTAATTTTGTAAGTAATCTCATATGGCAAGACAACTATTGGGAGAATCATTAGTATTGGTGAGACTGGGGTAACCCTGCTTTTGCTGCATTCAAGATCTGTTGAAGCAAACCAGACTGTCGAATTCCAACAACCCCAAAATGATTATGTTTGCCAAGGAAAGGATAATTTGCTTTCAAATTTTAGCTTGATCTAGGGAAATGTGATAGAATGACATTATTATGTTTCTAATTTTGTATTGGGTACTTTTGAGTGCAGGAACAACCTCGGTGCAAAATCGACAATAGGTGCAACGCTACCAAGCTAGTTGCAGTAACATAGGGTAAATGTGTATCTTGAAAACTTTGAAGACTTTGAAGGGATAGATTATGATTTTTTGGCCATGGTCTCTAAATACTATGGATGCAAAATTGCAAGTCATGCAATGGAAGCTCCCAACCAAAAGCTATTACAAGAAAACAACAATAATAGGAGGGACTTAGGAGACATTGAAAATATGGTGGGAGCTCTGAATGCCAAACGCAATATCAACAAAGATGGAGTCACATAAAATGTTGTTTGATGTTATTTACTTGTATATGAGGTCATATGAAGTAAATCAATCCCTTGTCACTAGTCTTTCTGTAGTTGGGTTTTTGTTTTTGCAATTTCCTTGTTGTTCTATTTATTGGCTTCTACCTCAAATATTTGTTCCTAAACTTGTTAATCTATTGATTAATAGGAGGTCGTGAGTATACTTGGTTTTCAATGAGAACAAGGGAGCGAGTTCCAGGACTTAGGTAAGTTTAATTAGAACATACAATACAACCTTGATGAAAAAAAAATTTCTAGTAGAATTGTTGAACACAAAGTCTAGGGTTTTTTAAAGGAACAATCTGCAGATTGGTAGAGCTACATTAAGGCTAGACATCCTAGGTGGTCCACGTGTTTTCTTGATCTTATTACCTACTATTATGTTCCTCTTGAATTGTTTAGTTTGTTGCTTTTCTTCTATTTCGGGGATCCAATTATGTTCTCTATTTTCTCACCCTTTTTATGTTTTTCAATTTGATCCTTGCAATCCCAAGTAGAGGCCATTATTGTGAGGGAAAAAGCAAGAGCACATGCAGAAGTAGTCTAGGGAAAGAAGAAGAGGTGCGCGAATAGAAAAAGGGTTCAATATGGCTCTAGTATGGAGAAGGATACTTCTATTTCTTTCAGTGATAATGTAGACTTGGGTGCACAAGAAGGTGATTTAAAAACACCTAGACAACTCAAAGCAAGGAAATCTAGAGCACCATCTCTGACTACAACACTAACAACTCGAAGTGAGGTATGTCTTGTTTCTTCTTTATAAGTTTGATTGGATCTTTGATGTTTTTCTTTGTTTAGCGATAGTTTAAATCCAAATATACGACCAAAGAAATACCCACATGCCACATCCACACAAAAATACTGGCAAGTTTTACAGATTTGTGTATATGTGTGATGTAAGCGGAATAAAATTAGTTACTAATCTTGATAAGGTTATTTAAAGATGCATGCAGGGACTCAGTATCCAATGTTCACAAAAGTCAGTATCCAACGCTCACAAATCAGGAACTACTGAAGCATCTCTACAGTGTTTGAGAAACTTTAGGTTTGTGATCTTCTTCGCAACCTTCAACGTTATTTGTTCAAAAAGACTAATATTCCTTCAACGTTATTCATTCAAAAAGACTAATATTGATTGTAATAAAACAATCTATACAAAAAAGCACAGTGACATAGTGACTCTGCTTTAATTTCTATAACAGATTAGCCGGCTCCTCGTGGACATTGTCACTCTTGAACGTATCGTAGTAGAATTGTTAGACAGACAGAAATAACGGTGAAGTAATGGTGAGGTGATTCTAAATGATTCAAAAGCCGTCGTAAAATATCTTCTTCAGAGCGCATTCTTTGTCATGATTGTCTGCTAATGTTTCTTTCTACACTACAAAGACGAGGAATTCATCGTGAAATAAAGAGTGTGCAATTAAATTATTTTAAATTGTAACTATTTATAAGTATAGCGTTTTTTTGTTAGTTTGATTTACAAAAATTTGAACATTGAATATTGAATATTATGGTTTATATCATAATAAAGTGATACCCAATTGAATGGTTCCCCTTTAAAATTATTTATAAATAAGTAAAAGGAATTTGGTAATATAAAATTTGATGAATTTATAAAAAGTTTAGTTTATTGATTTTTTTTTTAATTATGTAGATTTTTATGGCTCAAACTTATGATTTAACAAATTTTTAATTGATTAGAAATATATTTAAGAAGAAGGTTATTTTAACAATAATAACAAGACATAAAACTATTACAAGGAATGGAAGATCATGATGTCATTTGCATGAATTGAACATGAAGAGGGAGTGTCTCAATTATTCTTCCCAACCATTTAAAATATGTTCAATTAACATCTTTATATATTAATAATTAGATAGCTAATATAAAATATGGACATTTTCACTTATATAAATATGACATGTTAAAATGTGATTATATGATATTAAATTGTTGATAATTAAATACTCCATTTCAAACAAAAACATTTATATATTTGTTTTTGCTAGATAATATGAGTATTGAGATAACTCATAGGTTGATTACCTAACTCTATGGCTGGATTACCTTGACTCGATTTTTGCTAGTAGATTTATGATGAGTATTGAGATAACTCATAGGTTGATTACCTAACTCTATGGTTGGATTACCTTGACTCGATTTTTGCTAGTAGATTTTCCAATCAACATAAGTGCCTAAGAGAGCACCTTCTCACCTGTTACTCTAAGCTAGACAAATGAAAAAGATATATTATTTTAACAAAATGGCTTTTAAAAATTAATTAAAATACGTAAAATTTGTTACACAAAATGGCTTTTAAAAATTAATTAAAATGGTTTTCTAGATTGAGGTTGATCACCTCCTTATAATATATTACTTTTTTTCCCCTCTAACTCTTTATTTCCCCACAAATTCACATTAAATGGGGAAGTAATAATATGTTTAATATTATCCTTATTTCCCCCAATGTGCTAGCCAAGCTTGCGCATCCTTATGTCATCCTCACTTGAGTGACACGTAGAGGTTTTTACTAGATTTAGAATTAATTTTAAGAATTCTCTTCGCTTGCATGATGCATAAATTCTTCCTTTCCACAAGGTACCTAGTAATTTCCATGCTTTCAAAGGGGGAAAGGATGGCTTCAATCAAGAGAACAGAATATTGGGTATTTCCTTTAATCTTGATATTGAAGGCTCTAAGCTACTTTTGAATCTGATGAATCTTCCTCTAAGAATCTAAGGATGTATTTCAGCTCCACACATCAAATCCATGTAAAATAATAGGAGTTAAGAGAATCTCAAAGAGGATTTTTTTCCCTATATCCAGGGATCTACCAACTTACAATTGTTTTCAACCCCATAGTAAATTTTCCAAACTCCACTTATCATTTTCTCATTGTTATAATTTCAATTCAGCTTATGATGGATGTTGATTCCTAGATATTTGCATGAATGTACTTCCTCCAAGTAGTGGTTATCATTAATTAAAGTATCATAGGTGATACTTTTGGTTTTAATTATCAACACTTTAGTTTTTTTCAATATTAACAATCATACACATCTTGGAGTAGAAATCTTGGAGGGTTCTTAGTTGGTTGTTAATATCATAATGGATTCTTTCCAAAAGAACAATATTATAGCATAAAGTAGAAGAGTTATTACTATACAAGTGAGTGTGGGGCCAACAAAACCTCCCTCCTCAAAACACACTTCTAGCTCATCAATGTATATTCCAAGGGGATAAGGGACACCCTTGCTTGAATCTGATATTGCAGTCAATTTCTTTTGAACAGGCTTTAGTGGTCCTTATCTTGGATATAATGTTCTCATACAACCTTGTCACACAAACCCTCAATTCAAGAGGAACCATTATATCTTCTCGCCTTTTCCATAGCACCATCCTAGGAATGGTGTCAAAATATTTTTAAATTTAAGAAAACAATAGAAGAACTTAGGTTTATTATTGCACAATTCCTCAAAATTTATCTTAAGAGTAACAAGATGGTCCACAGTTGAGTGATGTCTCTTAAACCTTGTTTTTCTTTGGCTCTTTTAGCATGCAAATTAATTAATAAATAATTTACACCATATTGTGACTATGATTACAAATAACTACATATTTTCACATTTATTTTTATAATAATTAGAAAAATAAATTAAAGTTAATGAAATTTAAAAATGAATGAAACATCAAAGATAAAGATAACTATAAAATTTAGTGCTTTTTATATTTATTAATTCCTCCCATGTAGTGATTATATCAATTGACTAGTCATCAAAATTACTCGATTAAAATGCGATTATAATGATTAGTTGTTAAAATAAGTTGATTAAGATAAATTATTTTAAATCTTGTAATTTTTTTAATAATTTTTAATGGTTTTGTGTAACTATTCTTGGTTTTGGAGCTTTTCACTGAAATAATTGTTTGATTACATCATATTTTTTTTCGATGTTTAAAATGTGTTTTTTAAAGTTATAGCAGGTAGATTATGGTATTTTTAATTATTAAAAATATTTTTAGGATGCGTGTGTGAGAGGAAAGAAATCAAACTCTCTTTGAGCCTAACAATTAGAGTAAGGTTGCCAGTACCAAGCAATTAGAATGAGGTTTCTAGTACTAGGTTAGAGTGAGATTGCTAGTATCAAGTCAATACAACAATATTTACCAAAGGAATTATAGCTCATCATGTCACTTGTAGGGATTTTAACCTAGGAGGGGAAGATGATTGGCATTATGCCAACCACTAGAGATAACCTCAATTGAATATATAATTATAATTATAGTTTTGAATTTTTGGTTCATTAAATTGGTTGACTAGACTAATATACCAAAGTTGGTTGGAGTTGATTATTAAAAAACAATAATAAAAATTAAGAAAAACACAAAATATCATGCGTTTGTTTTGTTTTAGGATTGATGTGCATGTATGTAACATATTCCTGGAACATTCTGTCTTCTTTATGGTGTGGGTGATTGTGATAATAGGCCGGACACCACCACAACTTCTATAACAACATTGGCATTGCAAACATGTCTATATTTTTTTTTGAGTGTAGACCATTTTAAGATATACACATATCCATCGATAACTCTTGTTGCAAAATGATACCCAATATCAATACACCTACATTATGACTATCACAAATAAAACATCTCTTTTTTGAAGCTCTTACATCCAACTAATAAATTATCCTACAAAAATAAAGGCATACCCTAAAGTATATCTCCTCTTATCCAAATTACCTACGAAATATGAATTAAGAGATAATATATTGAAATATTAATAAACATAAAAAAGTTAATATAAATAAATTTAGTAATTTTAATTAGTACATATTATATTTTATAATAAAAATATAATATATTATTAAATAATACATTTTATTTATTCTCAGAATTGTTAATAATTAATTAGTCATTTTCGATGTATATCTATTTTATCTTAAAAATTGTGTACAAACAAAGTTATAAATTTATTTGTGTAAAGCTATCTAATATTATTCCATTAACTCTTTACACATTAATCCACTCAAAAAATTATTTGAGATAAAAAACCAAAACATAGAAAAGTTACATAAATAATTAATAATTTATTATACATATATATTTATAATAAAAATTTAATTATTAAAGTACATTTGTATTATCTAAGAACTATTATTAATTAATTAGTTTAGTCAGATCATTTTTCATGTTATACCTATTTTCAATGTATTCCTATTTTTATCTTAGAAAATGTTGTGCACAAACAAATTAAAATATTTATGTAAAAACCGTGTAATATTATTCCATTAACACTTTATATATTAATCTACACGAAAATATGATGTTAAGTGATCTAGAAACTAGCATTAGCAATTTTGAATTCTAGTAATTGTAATGTAATTTATCTATTACTAGATCAATAGTTATTGTGATATTTAATTATTCACATTCATAAAAAGATATTTTCATGTAGTGCTAGGCTTAAAACATGATTTTTCTGCCTCAAATATATTATTATATTTAAAATAAGTGATTTAGAAACTACAATTAGCTATTGTATTAAATATTGCAAAGGAAATGTCATAAGACATAGATTTGAGAAGAATTGTAACATATAAAAAATTATTGAAAATAAATATATTATAGAGATCAAATACGAAGTCTCATATTTACCTTTCACTCTTGAATTAACATTCTATGTTTTATCTTAGTGTTTTCTTTGAGATGTGGAAGCAATCTATTTTAGGGTTTTCCATTAAACAATTGTATATGTCTTTGCAATGGATCACTCTTATTTCATTCCTAAAATCCAAGATAGATTTTTTATCATCATGAAATGAATATGGAGAGGAGGCTACAAAGAAGGGGAAAATGAAGAGGAAAAAGAGGATATGAAGAGGCAAAGAAAAACAAAGGAACGACATACCACTATTAAACTTCTAAACTATTTGGTATGCAAACAACCTTCAAGATATAGTTAATTCCACAACACAATACTGATTGATTAAAAAAAGGCCCTTGAAAAATTTAATCAATGAGCAAAACATCTAATTTCAAAATGGATACCAAAGAACGGGATATAGACATGAAACAATACAATAATATTGATTCTATATACAATAATATATTTAAAAAGCATGATCTATAAATCAAGAATTTCATAATTTCATAATTACCATGACAGTGGAAACATGAATAACATGGTAATCTAGAAAAAGTTTGCAACTTATTCTTATTGGAGAATATCCCACATTTAATGACCCAAAAATTATAAATATCCCCAACCCTACTAGCAAGTAAAAAAGGGTTTAACTTTCAGGTCCGACACTTCACCATCTCAGTTGAGGAGTCGAGTTCACCTCCTATTATCTTGGCATTCATTCCCGACCCAACCTACCTGGTTAGAATGCAAGTGTATGGAAGGAGAACCTCATTTTTGTTCCAAATGAATAAAAGAAAGAAATTAATGAATGTAAATGGACGAACAATCTATGTCTTCAAAGACAACGAAATAGATGGATGACATATTCTTATATTTATGTGATCATCTTCTCACACTGGTTAGAAGGTAGTTGAGCATAGTTTTGGTAAGGTGCCTGTATCAAGAACCTTTATAATAGGCTAAAACAAGGGAATCAAATATGCCTTATGAAGTCAAGAATAGTGTCAACATGAATTCATGATTTTTCCAAATAATGGCCTCATGGCCATAGAAATTCTTGTTTGTCATAATCAATGGTAATATCTATCTTACTTTGTTGGGGACAAATTTCTCTTAGCAAACCATTTTCTAATGTCTATCTTGTGGATGTTCGATGAACATTGCCCAAACTGTCCTCCTAGAAATGAGTTGGCCAAACTTAATGCTGAAACATATCTCCATGATTGTATTCATCTATGATCTCAAATTCAATCAATGCACTAAAGACAAAACATTACTATAAAACAAAGAAAAACATTAGTTAAAGTAACACAATAGGCCCTCTAAAAATTGAATCAGTGGGTAGAACATCTAAAACTAGCAATGGACATTTTCCACATTGTCATTGTTTCAAAATTGAGTAGCCCTAACTTAAGACTCAAGCACACTTCATCATTATAGGCACATATTTTCTCAACATGGCCTAGGAGGTTCCACACTAACCACTATTAAACTATTCGGTATGCAAACAACCCTCAAGATACTGTTAATTTCACAACAAAATATTGATTGATTAGAAAAATAGGCCCTTAAACAAATTAATCACTGAACATAACATCTAATTTCAGAATGGATACCAGAGAACACTAGACAGATGTGAAACAGTACAATAATACTGAATTTATATACAATAATGTATTTAAAAAGCATGATCTATGAACCAAAATTTTCTAAATTTCATAATAACCATGACAGTAGAAACATGAATAAAAGGGTAATCTAGAAAAAACTTGCAACTTATTCTTGTTGCAAAATATCTCACATTCAATGACCCAAAGATTATAAATGTCCCTAACCCTTCCAACAAGAAAACAGAGAGTTGACCTTTCAGGGAAAATAGCACTTCACCATCTCAATTAAGGAGTCCAGGTCACCTCTTATTATCTTGGCATTCATTCCCAACCAAACCTACCTGATTAGATGATAAGTGAATACCTATGCAAGTGTATGGAAGGAGAACCTATTTTTTGTTCCAAATGAATAAATAAGAAAGCAATTAATGAATGAAAATGGACGAACAATCTATTTCTTGAAAGACAAAGAAATAGATGGAGGAAAAAATCTTAGATTTATGTGATTATGGTGTTGGTGGACCATATACTTGGAGCGGATATTTCATCCCTTTAAAATTCCCTGAACATGAGACTGAACATAAAGGAACAAACACAAGCATCCCTAGTGTCAAAATAAGGTCACAAATGCAACTCCTATCCAACCATGTGTACAATCATCCCTATTGTCAAAAGAAGTCACAAATGTAACTTTGATCCCAACCAAGAATACAATCATCCCTAATGTCAAGAAAAACCACAATAGGAACCTATCACTTGAGGCTTCAGCCAAATGTATTAA
>APFE030826038.1:31062-129084 GCA_000404065.3 Pinus taeda | reverse complement strand
TTTTCAAGACAAAGCAGTAGGATTGGCAATAAATGCATCATCATCACCATCGCAACTAACCAAGAAGAAAAAAAAAAGCGAAAAAAAGAATAAAAATATAAAAAATGAACCACCAGTTTTGAGCAGGATCAAGCCTCAACGCATCAATAGTCGGAAAAGGAAAAGAAAGAGGTTTGGGATATCTGATGGCCACAAACATGTTGAAATTGGGGCAATTCATAATCCCAAGATAGTCAAAATTGGGCAAGGCACATCAAAGAAAGAACCTATGGACCTGCTTGTGAGTAGGCACGTTCTCAAGATGGATTTCACCGAAGACATCTGATGCCATAGCGCATCTTTTTGTATCATATTTCTAACCTTATCTCGTGTCATTTTTGTTTAAGTAGTTTTATTTCATGAATAAATTGTCATTTATGTTCATAGAATAAATTTCCATTTCTTCGTTTCTGTATTCTATTTCATTTGATGATATTTTGAATGGATACTGCTGATATATGTCTTTTGTCGGTGGATGCAGATTCCAGGTTCTTGGCACCTACTATTCACTTCATATCTAGTATGCATCCCATATGGAGCCAAATGTTGACTACGGAGTAGCACCTGAATGATTATGTGAAGACTCCATGTCCAAGGATGATCCAGAGGACCACTTGCTACCATTCAGATGTCATCAGTCAACAGAGTTTTTTAACTCTACTTCTATCTTCTCATCATCTTTCTTCTTTGTACCCAGATTCCACATCCTGCGGGGAATTGTAATAAGTGATGCTAGTATGATGATTTTCTTGAATTTGTAACAGGCCTAGAATGTGGGACTCGATCAGCAAACGAGTACACCTTGGAGTGTTTTTTTTATCCGGTTAATTATCCCTTCTTTTTCAGAGGCGGATAATTTTCTGGATTTTTTCACTCATTTTTTACCCAAAGCCGAGGTGACGGTTTGAAGATTGAGCCCCTGACACATCTTAGTGTCTAGAGTCGATGTATATTACCATACTAGATCACACAAAAAGTTTCGTGGAATTTGGCTAGGTCTAAGTAGGATTTTTTAATAGTTAAACATTTCCCGCAAAACGGGATTTTTTAATTATTTTCTATGTAATGGCATAAATAAGTGGCCTTAGGAAATGTCTAGGGCGTATGACCACTCGAAATTCATCCTCAGAGGCCCAGCATTCTCTTAGAGCCTACTTTGGGGGTCAAAAAAATGACTTAGAGTCCCTCAAAAGCCGATTTTTCATGACAGTAGCAAAAATGAAGAAGAAATTCAAAAAAATGAATAATTGGAAAAATTTATAAATTTTTCCAAAGTCAAAATAAGTCAAATTTTGACATGGAAAATTAAAGGAATACCAAGGGTGATGTAGCAGCAATGTGGGGCCCACCACATGGAGGAAAGCCAGTCAAAGTTCCAAGTGGAAAGTCAAATGGTCCAGTATTAAGTTAAAAAGGCATCACGTAAAGTTTATGAAAAGTCACGTATGGCTAAAAATTTACTTTGGATTTAATTTAAACATGGTGGAATTAAAGTGCAAGGCATATTATAAAGTTGAAACTTTAACAAAATTAGTGGGGGACAAAAAGTGTGACATGGCAGCCACATTGGAGCTCAAGTCAACAAATCAGTCAAGGAGGCCCAGGAATCATCGAAAAGGCACTTAAAATCAGTTTATGGATTTGTAAAAGGAAAGTGGGGACAAGACTGCCACATGGGACAGACTTTGTCTCCCACTTGTTCCCCACTAAACTCCACTCAATTGGTAGTCCATTGAAAAGATACGCAGATCATTTTGATATCAGATTTAGTTGGGACAGCTCTGACACATGGGACAGAAGCTTGTCCCCTATTCATTGGAACAATTTGCAGTTAACTCCACTAAGAAGATACGCAGCCTGTTTTCAAAGCTCAGTCCAACTCACACGCAAGGCATACTTGCCAGCCTACACGCAGCAGTCAACTATAGCCTATACGCAGCAGTCAACTATAGCCTATACACAACAGTTAGAGGCATCCATATGTTGATGATAACACACATATCTGATTGGCATTGATTTGGTACACGTGGGACATATGATCGCTGTATTCGATTTATGGCTACTTTAGTGGGATATTGCTCCCATTCATTTCCACAAATTTCACAGTTGGCAACAATAAAATGCACACACAGGCCAGCAAAGGGATACGCTGCCCATTTTTTATGCCACCTACAGCAGTTATCTCCAGCAGATGGACAGTCAAGCAGTCAAGGCTGCCACCTACAGCAGTTTGGAAACACATGGACAGTCATATCAGCCACTTGTACAAATTCGTTTTTACATTGGGATTGTCATCAAGTTACAATTGTCATTTCATTTTTCATTGGGATTGGCTCCCATAGTTCTATTTCAATGAGCCTTTGGCTCTCATTATGATATCATAGAACGAGCTATTGGGCTGGCAGAGACTCTGCCGGATTTTGTACTCATCTTTCATATAAATAAATAAAAGTCTTTGGGGTTACTAGCTTCTCTTGTGGTGCACTCTTTGGTTCATCAGGTATACCTGTGTCGTTTGATGTTATTATTCATTTGATTTTACATTTGCTATCTAGTTGTTTTTCTTTGTGCATTTGCCTGAAGGCATTATTGTCTAGGGAGGAGAGATTTGCAGCTATCTCAAATCTCCTTTGGGCTTGGTATATTTTGTGCTCTCGTTGTAGCTTGTCATTGTCGGTTCAATGACAAGCTCAACTTGGTCTCTATATGTCAAGTCTCTTTTGCACTAACAATTGGTTTGCAGGCATTTGTTATTTAAGAACAGGTTGCCAACTCTGTTGGAGTGTGAGGACTTCTTCGGTTGGAATAGTCACCTCCAAGGATATCAAAGGTCCCACAAGTTGTTCAAGCCAGCAATCTCATAAGGCATCAAAAGACTTACTCAAGAGGGGGTTTCTTGAGCCCTTTGCTTATTTTCTATCTTGAAAAATTATCACATATTTTCTTCTTTCATTTGAAAGCATTTGACTTCATTCTAAGCAAATAAAAAATAAAATAAATTTTATTTTCATTTCTTAAAGAGCAACGCTTTGAAGGCACTGGTTGTTTATGTGTTTCATGCTTATCTCATGTGTTAATGACTATTGCTCATATCAGGTTTTGCTTATAGATCTTAGATAAATAATCTATTTAACTCTAACAATTCTCCTAGAAACTCGCATCTTTGTTTTTAGCTTAACTTTTCATTAGGGACCACCCCCCTTAGCTAACCTAGGAGATAGCTCAAACGGAGAGAGTTGGGATTAGTGTGACAGCCCCTTCTCTGAATTCCCTGCCACCAACCACACCTTGTGGGGTTGAAGGCTTTTCTCACTAACTGGTAGGTAGGTGTAGGCGGCAGGGTCAACATGTCCCAAGACTGGAAGACAAATCAGTGGTAACCTCTAAGTGGATGTATAAGATCAAGCATGTTGCAGATGGAAGCATAGATAAATTCAAGGCTAGATTCATTGCTCGAGGCTTCTATCAAGAAGAAGGCATTGACTATGAAGAGACCTTTGCTCCCACAACAAGGTATACCACGATCCAATCTCTGATATCTCTAGCAGCATTAATGGGATGGAAGGTACATCAAATGGATGTCAAAACAACATTCTTGAATGGTACCATAGATGAAGAAGTCTACATAGAAAAACCATTGGGATTGGAAGTAAAGGATACAGAAACTCATGTTTGCAGATTAAAGAAGGCACTTTATGGCCTCAAGCAAGCTCCTAGGGCTTGGTCTGCTAGAATGGATGCATACTTGCAAAGGTTGGGTTTGAGGAAAAGAACGACAAATCCTAATCTCTACATCAAAGTAGAGAATGATGAACCTTTCATCATTCTTCTATATGTAGATGATCTTTTGATAACTGGTGACAAAGAAAGAATTCAAGAAGGTAAGAATTTGCTGGCAATTGAATTCGATATGAAGGATCTAGGACTTATGCATTATTATCTAGGACTAGAAGTCTGGCATGAACCAAATGAAATGTACCCGGGACAAGGAAAGTATGTGATCGAGCTATTGAAAAGGTTTGATATGATGGAATGCAAACCCATGACAACTCCGATGATCACAACCTTGAAAATGTTAAGGAATTTTGAATCCAGTCTAGTGGATCCTGCAAAGTACAGACAACTGATTGGCTCCCTGATGTATCTAGTGAATACTCGACCAGACATATGTTTTGCAGTAAATGTTCTCAGTCAATTTCAAATGGAGCCTAGAGATCCTACAAAGTACAAACAACTGATTGGCTCCCTAATGTATCTGGTGAATACTCGGCCAGACATATGTTTTGCAGTAAATGTTCTCAGTCAATTTCAAATAGAGCCTAGACATGATCATTGGATAGCTGCCAAGCATATACTGAGATATCTGTAGGGAACCGTCCACTACTGCCTGAAGTATGAAAAAGGAAAAGATGTTTCATCTAGAAGGATTTACTCATTCCGCGAGAAGGATGGAAGAAGCACTACAGGAGGATGTTTTAGCTTGGGATCCTCCATGGTCTCTTGGATGAGTAGAAAGCAAGAGACAGCGGCTTTGAGTAGTGTTGAGGTCGAGTAGATTGCAGCCTGTGAAGTGAGTAGGGAAGTGGACTGGCTAAGGAAGATGTTATCTGATCTGTTTGTAGGACTGTTGGACCCTACCATAATACATTGTGATAATACTAGTTGTATAAGACTATCTGAGGACCCGATATTTCATGGAAAGACGAAGCACATAAACGACAAGTACCACTATATTCAACAGTTGGTACAAGATGGTGTACTGAAGCTGGAGTATATCCCCACCGATGATCAAACTGCTGATATTTTGACAACATCTCTTCCCAAGAAGCTTGTGTGTTTTAGAAACAAGCTTGAATTGGTTGACATATCTTCCCTAGTTGAGAGGGGGAGATAGACACATCATTCTTGTCTTCATTTTGGAAGAAATAATGGAGGATTGAGTACTCATCTGGCATCTGATACTTTTTGAGGATGTGGTAGGGCATCCAAGATAAGAGTAGGCAAGAGGACCGATATTCTTTGAGGGTTGGGGACCCAAGATAAGAATAGTCCTAGAAGGTCATACTCGGTGAACACATGGTTGGGTATGTACCTTGAGAGATAATGATGAAGGTGTCTATAATCATTGGTCTCGCCAACATTGTGCTATGATCTATTGAGAGATAGAGCTGTTAGTCAAGGCCTTGCTATGTGACAATGTTGTTTATAATGATGCTATACATATGGATTACTAACCCGACTCTTCTTATGAGATCTCTTCAGTATTGAGAATAGCCATGTGCCATTTATGAATACCTCCCTAGTTAAGACGGAGTGTTGAAGAAAGTGTATCTGGGTTCAGTCTTCATAAATATGAAATATACTTTTGATTCTTGCATTTTGTAAAAGAAAAAAAATATTATTATTATTGAGCTTGGGTTTCTTGCCCAAGAAATTTGTTTTATAGGTCAAGCACTAATTGAAAGTGCTTATAGGTTTGTCCTAGGTCAAGAGGTCAAATAAAACATTGTCATAATATGAAGACCCCATCAGGCATCTTGTAATTGTAGAATTAATTATTTTTGTATTTTATTGAGCCTTGCAAGACCAAGTCGACCTGCTAGCCTGTTAAGTTGGCCTACAAGCTGGAATTGTACACCTGGAAGACTTATATATAGGAGAAAGTTCGACCTCATGTGGACAGATTCATTTCTCTCTCTCTCATGCGAAGGAAGATGCAGAAAAGGGCAACGAAGAAGGCAGAAGAAGGAGAATAAGTGTTTTGGGTTCCTCTCTCTCTCTTTCTCTCCACACATGCAAAGAAGAGGGCTGAAATTCTGCAACATTTCGCTAGGGTTTTTGCTGCTTGGCTAGCGTTTCATTGTGAGGGTTTGATCTGATGAAAAAGGATTGAAGGGCGGGCCAACAAAGTCCCCTTCTAGATCTAGAAGACAAATTAGGTCAAGCGAAGCAGTGGGAGGCAAAGAAGAAGCAGTTCTAGTCCACACGTGCGAAGTAGCAACTGTTGTCGTGGGGCCAAAGTTGCAGATCTACAGTTAGGGCCGAAAATCTATGGCTGGAGGTTGAATAAGTGTTGCCATAAGAGATTTTGTTGGGTTTGGAAAGCAATAAAGCAAGCACTTTATTGAGAAGATGAACTTGGTCTTGGAAGGGTTTCAGTGCTGGTCAAAGGTCTTGGTATTCGTCAATAAAGAATCTATAAGAAGAGATTGAAGGGTTTTCCTCTCAAGAGGAGAGGTTTTTCCCTGGCTTGACACCTACATCTTGTGTACTTGTATATTGTTGATCTTCTTGTTTTGGTAGCTATTTGATGATTGAAGAACACACTATAATAATAAGAAGAAGAAGATAATCCTAATAAGTAAAAGGACATCACAAGCAGTTATCATAGTTAGACGAATCGTTAATGTCATCTTTCCCTAGATTCTTCAACAAACCCTTAATGCCCAACAAAGTTGTCTTTTAGGCCTCTTTGACAAGTGGAAATCAATCCAAAATCTAAATCTTCCATGACTGCATCTCTCCCAAAGAACAAAGCACTGGTCCTCCTCTGGTGATCACTTTAACGCTTATTTCTTTCACTTTCCCTCTTTTTCTAGTCCTAACCTACATAGGTCACCTAGGGCATCAATTATCTCACAATCCAGCCATCTAGATACTTCTATTTTTGGTCCACAACTGCACCGGTGTGTCCTCAAGAATCCCTCCAAATTTCATGAGATTTTGACAGTGGGATCTTGAGATATCGCAAGCCCTAGATCGAAGACCAATTCTTGCCCTTGGTTTCCCTTAGGCTAGAAACCTCACTGGGATCCTTGCATTGCCTTTCATTGAAAATTTATTCCTTGATCCCTTTCCCCTCCCTAATTAGGTCAAGCCTATCATTGGTTGCTAAATTTCTTTCCCTTGACCTAACCTAGATCCACTTGGTCTCGTGTGGTCCCATACTTTTGAAAAGTCAATTCTTCCAAAACCACTTGGGAAACCAAGCTCAACAAGGGTTTTTAGGGTATTGGAAGCTCCTCTACAATTCACACTCCTTGAACCTAGCCCTTAAATCCTCATCCCCTTATCCTAGAAATCTTTGTACCTTGCTTAAGAAGCAAGCAAGTTCCATTCCTAAGCCTCCCTCGGAAAGGGTCCCCGAGATCACTTCACACCCACCTTAATTGATATATCCTTTATAAGCGATTCTCTATATATCGGGTCTCCTCCCATCAATGAATGTCCGTAAAGAGTAAGAAGCTTTAGTTGTGGTGACGGTGGGCTTTAGCTTCATTGTTTCTCTTGACCTAGCAAGTGCCCCTCTAGGACCCCCCTGCTAGTTTGAGCGATAACATTTTGGCGCCATTGTCAGGGACACGAAATGTGTGTTTTGTCCCCCATAAGACACATTGACATATCATTATTGGCGACTCCATTGAAAGAACAAAGCCTTAGTTCTTAATTGAAATTTAAGGTCGATGCGTGCAAGCTGAAGCAAGCAATTTTCTAGGCATCTTTAAAATCACCCTAGCGACTCCTACAAAATTTACATGTATACCCAAAGTAGGGTGTATTTCTTTGATGATTTTCCCACTTTGGACATCACTAGCATCCCTGGGCACCCCAATCATGTCACAGGAAGGATGGTACGTGGGGTACCCATGTTTGATGGTGACCCAAGCTCCACAATTGACCATGTCGAAAGATTTAATGGACATACTTCAAAGGAGAAAGTGGTCCACCAAGATGTCCTTATGTTGTTATTCTTTACTTCTCTCTATGGTCATAACTCATGGTTGCAAAATCATGAACCTAGGAGCATCTCATCTATTGAGGAGTTTGTTGATGGCTTTCTTAGGCATTTTCAAGTATGCCCCGCATTGAGCATTCAAGAGGAAGGCTTCATCGAGCATCATCAAAACCTTGAGAATCTAAGTGATGAATGGGAAGATGAGTCCTCCTTGGGTCCACATGATGAAAATAATGATTTTGAGAACACATATGTTGGGAAGGATGAGTCCATGGAAATTGACATTGAGACTAACCTTACTTTTCTCAAGGATATTACTCTCGATGAATCTCCTTTTGAGAACATTGAAGAAGGTGACCCCATTAGCCCCTTGGAAGATGACATTGAAGATTACTTCCACATTGAAAAGGAGAACTGGGAAATTGTTGGTCCTCAATTTGATTGTGCTCCCATTTATGGCACCGACAAGGAAGATTGGATTGAGAGTGGTCTCCCCTTTCTCTCAGGCATTATTTATGATGACATATCCATCGATACCCTTGAGAAGAAGGGTCATTAGTTTCCCTTCCATGGAAAGGATGATTTTGTGGAGGAAAAACCCATTGAATATAACACTTCACCCTCCCCTTTGACTTATCCATTTGTTCATCACTTCAAGTCTTCCACAAGTGATTCCCTCACCCCTTTTCAAATGATCCCAAGTGACCATGAGCCCTTTCCCCCTTCTGAGTATAGTGTCAAGGAAGAACCCCTCATTGACTATACTTTATCTCCTTTGACACACCCTCAAGATCATGATCAATATATAATCCCCCCTTTTCGGTATGATCATCATGGGCAACCTACTTGTGTTTTTCCATCTCATCAATCTCCCTTGCCTACTAATAATAATCCTATAGAGGCCATAAAATATGACATAAATGATAAGGACCTGTTGACCACTACATGTCAACGACCCATAGCAGTACACCCCCCTTTTTTGTAAAAGGGATAGCGCCTGATCGATGTGTTCGTGCCGTCCAGCTATCATCATCAGCTTAAAACCCATTCTGCATGTATATGATGTAAAGAATCTTAGCAGATCTGTGTCATGTATGTAATTGCCTAGGTAAACCTACTTTTATGGTGATGATCTATACTCCGGGAGGTTTTTTGTCTCACTGATCCATTCTCGAATGGTCGGTAGAGCTTTCCTTCAGCCTTACCTCAAATCCGGAATGGATTGTCATCGGGATCTTAGGGGAGTCCTAGTGTTCTAGATCGAGTCTATGTAAAATTGATTTGGGACTAATCCTAACTATTTGGTTAGGTTATTTTAATACAAATTGCTTGGTGTGCTAGATTATATTTGTGTCACAGAAATGGGTAGTCTGTGAGAGTCTTTTTCAGATGGGTTTTCCCCCTTATGATGCAAAAGATATGAAAATTATGATGTGAAGTGTCTTGAGGGTTGGAAAAATAATTTATCCCCTCATAGGTTAATTAATTAAATTTTCTGACCAAAAATTAATTAAAATCCTAAGCCAAAAATTTAATTAATTCTAAGTCCTAGGTAAATTTAAATTCTCTTAAGGCAAAATTCATCGGTCCTTAAAAATTAAATTTTAAGAGGTCCCGAGGCTAAGGTAAATTGATTATTTTGCTAAATTTTAAGCCTTTGGTCCCTGGGGTTAAGTCAAAGTCAAAATTTTGAGGAAATTAATTCAAAAATTTAATTTTTGAATTAATTAAAATGCATTTAATTGAAAAATTCGAATTTCCTCAAAAATTTGAAACTTCGACGGATGAGATTAAAAGAAAGTTTGATTTTCATCAACGGTCAAGATTGCTTTGACGAGGATCACTCGAACTAGCCGTTGGAGGATTTATCTTTAAATAGGAGGTCATTTGTTAGTCAGTTTATCCGATCTTTTGATCATGTGCTAAGCTAAAAGCTCTCATGTAATCTTTTTTTTGGACAATAAAGAAAGACTTTGGGGTTAATTTTCACTGGTGTTACTCTTCATGGAAGTACTATAAGATGTATCGTTTTTCATGCATAATTTTTTTTTTTAGCCATTGATAATAGCTTCTGAAGAATGATTTGAGTACAGGTATCTTGCTCAGTCACTGGAATCTAAATTTTAAACGTAATAGCAGGTATCTCTATTTGCCTGAGTTTTATTATTGTTTTTTTGCTCTATGTTAATTGCTGGATTGAGTTTTGCAGAAAGATCTTGATTTTTAGATCATCAGGCATTCGGGGAAGTTTTCAGTTGAACCAGCCAACTCCCGATTCGTATTTTCTAAAGAGCTCAGCTTGATTTGATCCCGGCTTATCATAAGATTTCTAGTGGTGATGCATGAGGGTTTCGAGCTCAGCACCTCCTTCAAACTTTAAAAATTTAAATATTTTTATGTGCTAAATTGAAAAATCTGGTTGTTAAGATCCTCAGATTATCAGATTTGAGAGCGGAGTTGGACTCACACTCCCTAGATCTGATAGATCTGCCATTCATGTACATATGTAATTATTTTTTGTTTTCCGACTTGGGTTTTTCTGGATTTTTGTATATATCGTTTGGGTGTTTTATTGTTGTCTTGTAGCTACAGATTTGAGGAAAAAATCTATGTAGAGTCCAGATCTAGGCCCTGGAGGGTAAGACCTGGATCTCTGGGGTTTTATTTGCATTATTTTGTAGGGAGATTATTCAAAAGGTTTTGCGGTCTAGGGTTTTATTTTTATTTTTAAATCTGGAGAATTTTTAATGGTTTCATTAATACATCTAAAACAGGAGATTTTAACATTTTAATCAGAATTTTCAGGGTTTTCTGGATACCATTTGTCTGAGTTTCTCTATCTGTTGGTTGGGCTTTTGTTTCGCTGCAAAATTTTCGAATTTTTTTTTAAGAAGCCCTCTCTTTTCACCCCTCTGTTGTCTGTGTTTTGCATCTGCATCAAACCCTTAATTCTGTCGCTGCCATAGCCTACTGCAAGCCTGCGTTATTCCTCAACAAATAAAAGTCTCCCATCCCGGTGCCTTATCCTACATTCTCTCCTCTGTAGCTGTCTCCTCCAAACCCTGCGATTTCACTGCCTGCTGCTCTTCGAGCAACATTCTCCCCGCTGCCTTATCCTGCAGTTCTCATCATCACCGTAGCTCCATTCTCACTGCCTGCCTGCAGCCCTTCCCTTCGCTCGTTTTGTTGTCGATCTCATCGCTACAGCTCCCTGCTACCCCACGCATCCTCCATACCTGCATCGCTGCTGCTCTTCAATCAACAAATGCATTGTCAGTCCACCCTCATTCTGCCAGTGTCAACCTGCCCGACTCCTCCATTCCTTCACGCGGCTTCCTCTTCACATGTGTTTTTCACTATCCCACAGATCCGCAGCCCTCCATACTCTGCGTGTTGGCCAACCATTCTGTCGCTGTCTCTTGATCCCTCAAATATTCAGCGCAGCAAATTCGTCTGTCTATGGCTTCCTCTCTGCTTTCCCGCAGCAACCGTCCCCTCTCATCTGTCTGCAGCACGCTCGCTCGCAGCCACGATTATCCTATCCCTGCGTTCATCCACCCTGCAACCACAAAAAACCCTCCCGTGTTTCTCCTCGTACTACCTATCCCTCCTCTCCATGCAGCTCTTTCCATCATTCTGCCTGCTCTTCGACGTAGCCATCACCGCAGCTCGAACCCTTTCCTCCGTCGCCCATCTCTTTCCGTCTAACCTACACAAACGCACAAAAAAACATCTTCGACTTCTTTTTTATTTGTATGCATGTACATTAGGTTAGATAATTTTTAATATCCTTGGTTTAGGTTTAGTTACTTTCGATTTCATGTCTTTAGTTAGATTTCATTAAGCTTTTTAATAAATAAATAATTTTTTCTCTTTTTTTTTTTATGATTTTAATTTATTTATCCTTTGATTCGTTTTACTTCCAACACATTAAAAGAACAATTTTGATTTCTTTAGTTACCATTTAATTAATTTCCTAAGGAATGATTGAATTGCTAACTTAAAATTCCTTGGTGTTTCTGGTGTTAAGAGCAAAATCTAAAAATTTCATGATTTTTCTATGGTCAAGGTGCGATAAATGTGTTAAATCATATTGACTATTGGAGAAAGTTAATTGAATCTAAATTTGGGCAGTTAATGAAAATCATTTTAAATCTGGAATCTCTTGCATGTTAAAGTTTTGGGCATTTATATTGATCATAACTGATTTTCACCATTCGTCACATACAGGAAAATTGTTCTGGATAACTTGTCATTTATTTAGTCTTTGGTTAATTCAAATTAAAGGCACTGGTATATAGTTATCTTCATCTTGTGATTGTGTCTATCTACCTAAATTGACCAAGATTTAGTCTAAATTCATCAAGTTGTTCATCTTTAAAATCTCCTAGAGCCTGTGGAACTAAAATCTCCTAGAGCCTATGTTCCATAGGCTACCCTCATCCATTCACCTTAGGGACTACCCCCCTTGACTTGCCTAAGAGAGAGTCTAAATGGAGTATGGATTAAGAGTAACAACCCTTACTCTGAGCGTTGTCGTAGTGCCTAGACACTTTGTGCGACAACATTTTTTGGCACTGTTGTCGGGGATAGAGTTTTTCTATCCTTGATTTTCTCGACATTGTTTTAATCATCTCATCATTTCTTCCATTCATTATCTCGTCAAGCGGCACAACATTTTTTGGTGCCGCTGCCGGCGACATTTTATTCTCAGCATTTCAATGACATTTCCTCATCATTCTTCTCATTTCTCATCTCTCATTCGAGCCGGCAATGCCAGTATTTTTTGGCGTCGTTGTCAGGGACCGATTTATTGGGCCTTAGCTCTATGACATTCATCTTTCATCTTTCTATCATTCATTTTATTCAGCAGCACAACATTTCCTGGCGTCATTTGACCTTTTCATTGCTTTATCTTTCATTATCTCATTAATCGTTTCATCTGCACTTTTAACACCTGGACATTTCAGTTTGTTTCTTGTTTGAGTGGTGACTCCACTTATTTCATATTATTTCTCAAACAAGAAACCCTCCCTTATGTCCAGTTGTTTGCCTTTTGGATCTTAGAGCTAGATTCATGTTCAAGTGGCGACTCCACTTCTTTCATTTCTTACAAGAATTTCTACTAGAAGCTCGCTTCTTGTGGATCTCTTGATTTTCTTGAGCAGAGGTCTCTCTCTAGCATCCATTTGGTCCCTGCTTGTCCCTTCAAGCAAGTCATCATGGATGATTCATTTACCCCATGTCATTTTACTGATTTTCTCCATGATATGCCGGAAGCAACCATTCATAAATTGCCTTTGTTCTGAGGTGGTGATTCAGTCGCTGTTAGAAAGCATCTATGCAGGTTTACTCATACAATTATCAAATATTGTATTTCTCCCCAATATAAACATGAAGATGTCAAAATGCGTCTATTTTCCTTTTCTTTAGAGGGTGATGCTTTGAATTGGTTTCATAATTGTCCTGAAGATTCTTTCGCTTCTTTACGAGACATCGTCAATGCTTTTACAGATAGATATGGTGATCAAGGTAGCTCGCCTTGTGCCCCTAACATTATGCAACAGGATGAAAGTGATCTTGTAAAGGATCCAATTGAAGACAATTCTCCATATCAGAATGTACCATCCACTTGTACCGTTGCAAGACAAATCCATGATAGTGGAAAAGCAAGAACAAGTTATCAAATCAGTGTCGAAAATGAAAGGGAGAATGATAAGCATCTTATAGAAGATCTAAAGCAGTTGGTTAAAGACATGCAGTTCAGTGAAACATAGCTGGTAAAAAATATGGAGTTTAATCAAGAAAAATGTATAGCTGATTACGTCAAGGATATGAGAACTTTGTACACTCAACTGGAAAAACGTGATGAGGAGATGGAAATTATGAAAATTAAACACTCCAATCACGTAACCACCATAGTAGAAAAGTGTGCTCAGAATATGGAGGATATGAGGACCAACATGCAGAGTCAGCATGCTAAGGAAATGGAAACCATGAAAGCTAAGCATGACAGGGAAATTAATTCTATGCAAAGCAAGCTATTAGCCCTAGAGGAAAATATGACAATCATGGAATTTAATCATTCAAATCACGTGATTGCCATGGAAACAAGTTATCAAGAAGAAATAAGTTTTATTAAGAACAAATTGTCAACTATGGATGAAGAAATGACCATCATGAGATTCAATTGTAATAATCAGTTAGCAAATCATGAGAATGAGATCAACTCTATGCAACATTGCTAGATGACCATAAAAGCAGGTAATGACAAAGTAATAAAAAATATGGAAGCTGGTCAGATATGTCTTTAGAATAAGTTATTGACCATGGAGGAAAACCATGCCCAGGAAGTCAATGCTATGAAGGACAAACACTCTATCTAGATGGATGCCATAACAATATAGGTACATAATTTTCAGTGTCGATCAGAGGATGAAAGAAACAAGGAAACGTCAATAGATCATAAGCCTCCTTGTCTGTTGCAGCAAGCTCCATATTATTATGAAGAGGTCATTTGTTCCATTGAAAAGTGGCTAATTGAATGTAACCCAGATAAAATGGAAATTAATAAGAATCAGGTTGATGCTTACATGTTTGATCCACCAGTGATAAAAGATCAAGTTATAACTCATGACACCTGTGAGACTGATCCATCATTCTTGACAGAGCAGATGCAAAATGAAGAAAGACATGTCACGCATATCTTACATACTTCATTTGAGAGTTTTGAAGCAGAATGTGTAAAAATTTCCCTATCGATCTAGCGCTTTGCTATCATGTAGAAAATCTATTGTAGGTTAACCCGATAATGCAATATAAATCAAAGCAGAATACTATAACCTACTTCTACTATCAAAGTTTGCGGAATCTTAAAAATCGAGCTGAACACATATAACCAAAAGAAGATAATCAATGTACATTACGCATGAAAATACTTCGGGGAAAGCCTCAGCTAAAAACCCCACTATCTATATTATCATACAAGGTGGAAATACATCAGAATTATACAAAGCCTTAGCTCTCACAGCTAGCCAGTTCTCAATACAATCCTCACAGATGCTCACAGGCAATCTAGGCTTCTCTCAAGCCTTCCTTTCTGCCCTCCAAGCTCCTATTTCCTTGTGCTATTCCTCTGGGATGATTCACCTTCAACCAAGTGGAACACTGCTCTTACACACTGTAAAACTGCGCAATCCTCAAGGAATTAATCATTCTGCATGCATGAGTTTTCTTTATAAGAGAAAACATGCAACTGATAGTACACTGTCCTTGACATTTAAATTAACTAGGTCTTTCTCAGAATAGACATGCATGAGTTGTAGATGAGGGAATCTTCAGTTAATTGGAGTACACTAGTTGAGTGCTCATTGCATGCACACATCAACGAACTGTTAACTCTCTATTAGTTCCTAAAATAGTTTGGAACTAATTTAACTAGATTTAACTCAATAAACTGAGTTAACTAATTACAACTCAAATATAACTCAATCTTATCTCCTTAATTTAAGGGATAACTGTTGCATGACTGCAGAAAGATTTCTAACTTGAATTTCTCCAACTAATTAATCCAAAATGAATTAATTAATTATTTCCAAGTAGCTGTTAAGACTAAAATCGATTTTAATTCACAATTTTAATTCAAGGACAAATTAAGATTGGAATATTCTGGATTCTATTTTTATCATTTCTTGTTGTTATTTTCAACACTCCCTCTCAATAAGAAAAGAATTCAACTCGATCCCGATCATGAACCTTTGGAATGTTATGCATGCAACACTTCTCTCTAGTGTTGCTGCTCTAGCAACTTCAGAAACAAAAAAAAACATCCAACTTGAATCAGTATGATGCATCTGCCATCAAAGTCTCTGACCGCTATTGCCTCTATCAACTAAAAATTTTGCGCTTCTGCTAACTCTGCCTTTCTGCACTATTGTCAATCTGTGCTCTTCAGTATCTGACTGCTCTAGCCATCACTTTGATCTCTGACTGCATCAATCCCACTGATTCCTCCCGCTACTATGTACTTTGGGCTCCCGTAGCAAGGTATGATCCATGAGATAAAACCTCTCAATGGACCCTGCCCAATTTCAGCCTTCTTGGGACTATCACTTCACATCGCCCCACCTCACACCTGGAGGTATGACTGCATGTGATCCCTCTGCCCACTTGGATCGAAATTCCCCCCTAATGGAGGTAACTACATGAGTGGATCTCTTCACTCGGTCTCCTTTCTGCTTCTCCAATTGTGGCTCCTCCACAGTTGTCTGAGACTTCTTCTGGGGCTGCATGTTGAGAGGTAATTTACTTTCCTTCTCAACCACCAATTCTCTAACATTTGCCTTGCTCCTCAAAGCTTTGCATGCATCTTGAACCTCAAGAGCATACAGGTTCGTAACTCGTGAACCAATCTGTTTCACCTATCTCATGGTGATGTGTCTAAGGAAAACCTTTCCCTTACTAAAAAACACATCATAGCCACAGTCTTCCAATACCGCGACTGAAACAAGATTCTTCTTTAGTCCAGGCACATACATCACATCTGTCAAGGTGATAGGAGGTCCATGCTCCCTCTGAAAAGCAACCGTGCCCACTCTTGAAACACTATACCTTCCGTCATCACCCATCTCTATGTGCATCTTGAGGTCTTTCTCCTCCAAGGTACTGAATAAACTTTTATCATTGGTCATGTGGAATGAGGCTCCACTGTCAAGATACCAGACACAACCCAGCATTGATGACACCATGCATGCGATGAGGGTAAAGTCCATTTCGAACTAAGAGGCTAATGCCTCACATTCCGATCCTTCCGAGGATCCCTTCTTGGACTTCTTTGATGGGCAATTAGTCGCATAATGTCCCATCTCGTAAAAATTAAAGCATCTCATTTTAGACACGTCACCCTTCATCTCTCCACGAGAAGAATTTGATTTGGAATGGGAAGCCTTCCCCTCCCATTTCCTTGCCTTGCTGAGGCCAAATTTTCTTCATCATCATCCTTTGATGAAAAACCATCTCGTGTGCTCCTCCTAATCTCCTCCTGCATCAGATCCGACCACAGTCGTTCCCAATTCGGCAGTTTCTCCCTTCCATTCACAGAGTCCTGGTAGCTATTCCAACTCTTTGGAAGGCCAAGGAGAGCGAGGCTCACCATATCATCATTGGCAATAGTTATTCCCACACTGCCACACTCATCTCTGCAAGTGGTGAGCTTGTTAAGATATGTGGAAATAGTATCGCCCTTCTCCATCTTGATTGTTCGAAGCTTATCCTTGAGCGCCAATTTCCTCTGGTCGCTACTGTTCTAGTAGAGGTCCTTCAATGTATTCCACATTGAAAATGGAGTATCCTTCCCATGGAGACTCGAGACAATATGGTCTCGAACTCCCTCAAGGATGATCCTTCTCGCCTTCGCCACACACTTCTTCCACTTAGCCAACTCTTGTACATTAGTTGAAGTTGGCTTTGGGATTTCTTGATCAATGAAATCCTTCAAGCCATTGTCTTCTAATACAACCTCCATTCTAGCTTTCCATGCTATGTAATTCGAGCTACCTTCCAAAGCATACTCGAGTCTCAAGCCATAGAACGCCATTGGCCAACCTTAAAGTATGATATGAATTCGATTTGCACCTACAAACCTGAACTTCGAATTTCGAATTATCTTCTCAATATATTGTTCACAGCTCTGATACCATGTATAAATTTCCCTATCGATCTAGCTCTCTGTTATCATGTAGAAAATATGTTGTAGGTTAACCTGATAATGCAATATAAATCAAAGCAAAATACTATAACCTACTTCTATTATCAAAGTTTGCGGAAGCTTAAAGATCGAGCTAAACACATATAACTAGAAAAAGAATAATCAATGCACAATACACATGAAAATACTTCTGGGAAAGCCTCAGCTAAAAACCCCACTATCTATATTATCATACAAGGTGGAAATACATTAGAATTATACAAAGCCTTAGCTCCCATAGTTAGCCAGCTCTTAGTACAATCCTCACAGATGCTCACAGGCAATCTAGGCTTCTCTCAAGCCTTCCTCTCTGCTCTCCAAGCTCCTATTTCCTTGTGTTGTTCCTCTGAGATGATTCACCTTCAACCAAGTGGAACACTGCTCTTACACACTGTAACACCGCACAATCCTCAAGGAATTAATCCTTCTGCATGCATGAGTTTTCTTTATAGGAGAAAACATGCAACTAATAGTACACTGTCCTTGACATTTAACTTAACTGAGTCTTTCTCAGAATAGACATGCATGAGTTGTAGATGAGGGAATCTTTAGTTAACTGGAGTTCACTAGTTGAGTGTATGCATGCATCAACGGACTGTTAACTCTCTATTAGTTCCTAAAACAGCTTGGAACTAATTTAACTGGACTTAACTCAGTAAACTGTGTTAACTAATTACAACTCAAATATAATTCAATTTTATCTCCTTAATTTAAAGGATAACTGTTGCATGACCGCATAAAGACTTCTAACTTGAATTTCTCCAAATAATTAATCCAAAATGAATTAATTAATTATTTACAAATAGTTGTTAAGACTAAATTTGATTTTAATTCACAATTTTTAATTCAAAGACAAATTAAAATTGGAATATTCTGGATTCTATTTTTATCATTTCTTGTTGTTATTTTTAACAGAATGTTCAACATCATCAGTTATACAACCTGCCACAAAGAAAAAACGCAAGAGAAAGTGAATGAGAAAGCGATTTGATGCATCAGATGGTCGCAAGCAGCTTGATTTTTGGATAGGAAGAAGTCCTACCGTGTGCAGGATTGGACATGGCACATCTGAGAAACAACCGACAGAGTTGCATGAAAGCAGGCAAATGCTCAGTATGCACTATATTGAACGCACCTGATGCCATGGGGCATCTTTGTATTGTATTTCTAACCTTATACCCTGTTATTTCGGTATTTCATTTTGTAGTTAGATTTGTGTTTTTCATGTTATTAAGATAGTTAAAAAATGAAGAGCTTATATATTTTATGTGCTTAACGTTATATGATGATTTTTGGATGGACACTACTTATGTTATGTTGTGTGTTTCATGGATGCAGATTCTAAATTCTCACATTCCTCCAGTGCAGCAACGTGTCCCCAAGTAGAGCCAGATGTTGACCACTACATGTCAACGACTCATAACAGTACACCCCCTTTTTTTGCAAAAGGGACAGCGCCTAATCGATGTGCTCGTGCTGTCCAGCTATCATCATCAGCTTAAAACCCATTCTGCATGTATATGATGTAAATAAACTCAGCAGATCTATGTCATGTATGTAATTGCCTAGGTAAACCTACTTTTTTGGTGAAGATCTACACTCTAGGAGGTTTTTTGTCTCACCAATCCATTCTCGAATGGTTGACATAGTTTTCCTTCAGCCTTGCCCCAAAGCCGGAATGGATTCACTAGGACCTTAGGGGAGTCCTAGTGTTCTAGATCAAGTCTATGTAAAAGTGATTTGGGAATAATCCTAACTATCTGGTTAGGTTATTTTATTACAAATTGCTTAGTCTGCTAGATTATATTTGTGTCGCAGAAATGGCTAGTTTGTGAGGGTCTTTTTCAGAGGGGTTTTCCCCTTGTGATGTAAAAGATATGAAAATTATGATGTGAAGTGTCTTGAGGGTTGGAAAAATAATTTATCCCCTTATAGGTTAATTGATTTAATTTTCAGGCCAAAAATTAATTAAAATCCTAAGCCAAAAATTTAATTAATTCTAGGTCCTAGGTAAATTTAAATTCTCTGAAGGCAAAATTTGTCGGTCCTTAAAAATTAAATTTTAAGAAGTCCCGGGGCTAAGGTAAACTGATTATTTTACTAAATTTTAAGCCTTTGGTCCCTGGGGTTAAGTCAAAGTCATTTGAGGAATTTAATTCAAAATTTTAATTTTTGAATTAATTAAAATGCATTTAATTGAAAAATTCGAATTTCCTCAAAAATTTTAAATTTCGACAGATGAGATCAAAAGAAATTTTGATCTTCATCAACAGTCAAGATTGTTTTGACGAGGATCACTCGAACTAGCCGTTGGAGGATTTATCTTTAAATAGGAGGTCATTTGTCAGTCAGTTCATCCGATCTTTTGATCGTGTGCTAAGCTAAAAGCTCTCATGTAATCTTTTTTTTGGACAATAAAGAAAGACTTTGGGGTCAATTTTCGTCGGTGTTACTCTTCATGGAAGTACTGTAAGATGTATCGTTTTTCATGTGTAAAATTTTTTTAGCGATTGATAATAGCTTCTGAAGAGTGATTTGAGTACAAGTATCTTCCTCAATTGCTGGGGTTTGAATGATAATCTAAATTCTGAATGTAATAGCAAGTATCTCTATTTGTTTGAGTTTTATTATTGTTTTCTCGCTCTATGTTAATGGCTGGATTGAGTTTTGCAGGAAGATCTTAATTTTTAGATCATCAGGTGTTCGGGGAAGAGTTTTCAGTTGAACCAGCCAACTCCTGATTCGTATTTTCTTAAGAGCCCAACTTGATTTGGTCTCGGGCTTATCATAAGATTTTTAGTGGTGATGCATGAAGGCTTTCGAGCTCAACACCTCCTTCAAACTTTAAAAATTTAAATATTTTTATGTGCTAAATTGATAAATTTGGCTGTTAAGAGCCTCAGATTATCATATCTGGGAGGGAGTTGGACTCACACTCCCTAGATCAGATAGAGCTGCCATTCATGTACATAGATATGTAATTATTTTTGGTTTTTTGACTTGGGTTTTTCTGGATTTTTGTATATATCATTTGGGTGTTTTATTGTTGTCTTGCAACTACAAAGCCGAGGTAAAATCTATGTAGAGTCCAGATCTAGGCCCTGGAGAGTAAGATCTGGATCTCTGGGGTTTTATTTGCATAACTTTGCAGGGAGATTATTCAAAAGGTTTTGCGGTCCAAGGTTTTATTTTTTTTTAAATCTGGAGAATTTTTAAGGGTTTCATTAATAAATCTGAAGCAGAAGATTTTAAAATTCTAATCAGAATTTTTGGGGTTTTCTGGCTACCATTTGTCTTAAGTTTTTCAATTTGCTGGTTGGGCTTTTGTTTCGTAGCAAAATTTTCGAATTTTCTTTTAAGAAGCCCTCTCTTTTCACCCCTCTGTTGTCTGCGTTTTACATCTGCATCAAACCCTCAATTTTGTCGCTGCCATAGCCTGCGTTATTTCTCGTCAAATAAAAGTATCCCATCCCACTGCCTTATCCTTCTCTCCTCTGCAACTCCCTCCTCCAAACCCTGTTGATTTCACTACCTGCTGCTCTTCGACCAACATTCTCCCTGCTGCCTTATCCTGCAATTCTCATCATCATCGCATCTCCATTCTCACTGCCTACCCACAGCCCTTCCCTCCGCACGTTTTGTTGTCGATCCCATCACTACAACTCCCTGCTAACCCACGCATCCTCCATACCTGCATCTCTGCTGCTATTTAATCAACAAATGCAATGTCCGTCCACCTCCATTCTGCTCACGTCAACCTGCATCCCTCAACGCTGCCGTCAACCTGCCCAACTCCTCCATTCCTTCACCCGGCTTCCTCTTCACCTGCATTTTTCACTATCCCACCAATCCGCAACCTTCCATACTCTGCGTGTTGGCCAACCACTCCGTCGCTGTCTCTCGATCCCTCAAATCTTCAGCGCAGCAAATCCATCTGTCTGTGGCTTCCTCTCTGCTTTCCCACAACAACCGTCCCCTCTCATCTGTCCGCAACACCCTCGCTTGCAGCCACGATTATCTTATCCTTGCGTTCATCCACACCTACAAACACAAAAAACCCTCCCGCATTTCTCCTTGTACTGCCTATTCCTCCTCTCCACACAACTCGTTCCATCATTCCGCCTGCTATTCGACGCAGCCATCACCATAGCTCAAACCCTTTCCTCTGTCATCCAGCTCTTTCTGTCTAACCTGCACAACAAACGCAAAAAGAAAACATTTTCGACTTCTTTTTTATTAGTATGCATGTACATTAGGTTAGATAATTTTTAATATCCTTGGTTTAGGTTTAGTTACTTTCAATTTCATGTCTTTAGTTAGATTTCATTAAGTTTTTTAATAAATAAAAAAATTTGATTTGGTCTTTTTTATTTTTTATTTTTGATTTCATTCCTTTTTTTTATTATTCATGATTTTAATTTTGATCCAAAAAGAACTTTAAAAAATTCTAAAACATTAAAAAAATTCTAAAAATCCTAAAAATTAAAAATTCTATTTTTTTTTTTTTAAATCTAAAAAGTTCAAAAAACATTTAAAAAATCTAAGAAGGAATTAAATTAAAGGGATTCACACATTCACATTAAAAATTTTAATGTGGCCTATGGCCCATTAAAATTTTAATTTATTAATCCTTTGATTCATTTTACTTCCATCACATTAAAAGAATGATTTTGATTTCTTTAGTTACCATTTAATTAATTTCCTAAGGAATGATTGAATTGCTAACTTAAAATTCCTTGGTGTTTCTAGTGTTAAGAGCAAAATCTAAAATTTTCATGATTTTTCTATGGTCAAGGTGCGATAAATGTGTTAAACCATATTGACTGTTGGAGAAAGTTAATTGAATCTAGATCTGGGCAGTTAATGAAAATCATTTTAAATATGGAATCTCTTGCATGTTAAAGTTTTGGATGTTTATATTGATTATACCTGATTTTCACCATTTGTCACTTACTGAAAATTGTTCTGGATAACTTGTCATTTATTTAGTCTTTGGTTATTTCAAATTAAAGGCACTGGTCTATAGTCATCTTTATCTTGTAATTGTGTCTATCTATCTCAATTGACCAAGACTTGTTCTAAAATCATCAAGTTGTTCATTTTTAAAATCTCCTAGAGCCCGTGTTCCACAGGCTATCCTCATCCATTCACCTTAGGGACTAACCCCCTTGACTTTTTCCTAAGAGAGTCTAAACAGAGTGAGTAAGGATTAAGAGTGACAGCCCTTATTCTGAGCATTGTCACGGTGCCTTGACACTTTATGCGACAACAGGACCATAATGGAAATAATATGCCCGTTGCCATCTATCAAAAGTTTATGAGCCTAATTATTGACATCTCTATATTTTGGCTAAAAGAGAGGATCTCATGGACTAGATAAAATCCTTTTCTTTCCTCTTCTCATGTGATCATCCATGTGTGGGCATTAGATTTTCCTACCTCCCACCGGCCTTATCATCCATGTGATTTTGTCCATATTTGCTTTGGCATTTGCTACATGAGTAATCATATAGGTCGACATATTTATATTGATTTGATGATATGTTGGTTGCACTGGATTTATGATTACACTTAGTATTAGTTTTGTACCATACGCATGTTAGAGTATGATGAATTGCATGCTGATTTTCACATTAGAACTAATGATATATGATATTCTTATGGTAGATTAGCTGCATTTAGATTAAAATTTGCATATTTTTATTTTTCTGTTGATTTTACAACCTAACACTAAGCATGGGTGATCATAAGACACCATAAAAACATGGGTTTATTCTTTTCTATGTGCAAGTAATAGGTCTACGGTAATCTATTCATAAAGGATTTTGAATCAAGGGCCTTGGCCTCTTCTCGTCTTCTACCTAGGATGTGGAAGAGGTTTGTGGATGACACTTGTGTCATTTGATCCCATAGCGAGGAAGAGTTGGACCTTTTTTTCCTTCATCTTAATAATCAGTCTAATTCTATAAAGTTCACCATGGAATTTGAAAGTAATAATAGTCTGCCCTTCCTTGACGTCCTCCTCTCAAGGAATGAAGATGGATCTTTTTCTCATTGAGTCCTTCAGAAGGAAACTCACACAAAGCAATACCTTCATGCTAGTTCTCATCATTTCCTGACTCAAAAGCTTGGTGTTCTCAATACTTTAACTACTAGAGCTTTAAGGGTTTCTGATGATAACTATCTCAATTCGGAGAAAGCAAACCTCTTGAGTGTTTTCTTTAATAATGGGTATAGTAGACACCAGTGTATTAAGGCTTTCCTTAAAGCTGAAAAAGGTCCTAAGGCTAAGAAAGAAACCAAGGATCATTTTTTTCTGGGGTTCATCTCCCTTTTATCCAAGGAACTATAGACAAGATTGTGAGGATCCTAAAAAAGCATAAGGTTCCTTCAACATTTAGGCCTCTAAATACCATCCGAAGCTCCCTAAGATTCGTTAAAGACCCCGTGGACCCCAAAAATATGAAAGGTGTTTATGTTATCCCTTGCTCTTGTGGGATGCCCTACATTGGTGAGACTGGTCGCTCGATTAATCAAAGGATTTGTGAACATGCAGCTGGCATCAAGCATGGTAGGACCCGCTCCTCTGCTTTGGCAAAACATGTAGAAAAATCTAGGCATCACATCTGCATTGATGAAACCCATGTCATTGCCAAGGTTAGTCATTTCCATCATCGTAAATTCAGGGAGGCCTTGGAAATTGAAAAAAGAGAGGCCTTGGAAATCGAAAAAAGGCCCAATAATTTAAATAGAGACGATGGTTGGAATATTAGTAGAAGCTAGATCCCTATCATGTCCTCCTAGTTTGTTTTTGTTTACGGATTATTATGTTTTTTAGGGTTTGACCGTTTGACGTTTCTATTTATGAACTTTTTGTTTCTATATAGGTATTTGCATTTAATGCTAATATTCTTTTGATCCGTTTTCTCACCTTTAAAAAAAAATCCCTCCCTTTTGATTGCTTTGTTTTAATTTTAGTCTCATTTAACTATTATTTTTGTTATAGGATATTGACTCATTAATCAGGTCTTGATTCCTCTTTATATATATATATATATATATATATATATATATATGTTTTCCTATCTGTGGTTATTAGATTGTTTGTTTCCTATTAATATTTCGTTACTTATTTCCTAATATATAAAATAATATAACATATATATATATATTATCTTATATAAATTATTAAAAATATAATATTATTATTTCTAAACTAAGCTGTTATAGGAATAAATCTAATGGAGCTAATCATATTTAAAATATTATTTCAAAAAATAGCCGTTAAAAAAAAAAAAAAATAAAATAATAATGACCCTCCTTTTGTTGCTTTTTAGTCTCCCTATTATTATTTTGTTATAAAGATCATGGAACTCATAATCAAGTCTTGATTCCCTTTATTTATTATTTTATTTTTGACTGTCACTGATTTTGGTACTTGGATTGTTGTTTCTTATTATGTTACCGTTTTTTTGATCTTCTTAATATATAATATATATATAATAGATACCATATATAATATTAATATAATTATTATTTAAATCATAATATTATTATTCTTAAACTAGTCGTTATGATCTTTTGGTCTCTACATTGCCCTCTATTTAAACCTGTGCCATGATCTGCATCTTCATTTGGACTTGATGATGAACCACACTAGCTAGTTCAAAACACGTCGGCAAAATTTTCTCCTACATGATTTCTACCGAAAAGACTCTTCTTAATGTAATATGGATCATAAAAGCCTAAATTCATAAACCAAGCAATTGTTGGTGTTCTCATGACTTCTCGTTTGAGTAGCTTTACCCACTTTTCCGAAAGATCATGTCCCAGTTGGAGCCAGATGTTACCCACCATGTTGTGGGTGATATCCATAAGAGAACTTTTTCTCCATGATGGTCCTCGGCCAACAACCAACAGCCCCTCACAGCCACCAACTAGCTCGATGTGCCATTTCTCCACCACTTGAGCCAACCATGTGGTCCCTCACCCATTTGTCATGATCGTATGTTTGAATGTGGGCCTCCCAAACCTAAATGTATGCCTTGTTATTGGGTAATTGAGTATTCCAGTTTATTTATCATGGAAACTTTGGGCATGGATTAATGGGGGGATTCGACGGAAACAGTGATCTAGGTTTGTGCTCTTGTCCCCTGGGTCTCTTTTGGGATGTTAAACTTGCACCCTAGTCATGTGGGATCTCTTTTATTGACCTATTGGTTTTAGGGATGGTAGTATATGGGAAACCCTAATTTTAGTTGTGTGGTCCCGCTTCTCGATTCGCATATATTACTCCCCTTCCGCTCATTACACCCCCAATCATCTCTCCTCCCACCTGGGTCCACATTCCAACACTGGGTCCACTAGGGTCAACCACTCCCTCCCTTGCCCCACATCTTGGGTTGGGCCTGGAATGATGCTTGGAGGTTGATGTAGCTAAAAGAAAAAGAAAAAGCATAACTAGTCACATTCAACAGGAAATTGTACCACAAAATGCAAAAGATGGTCGAGACAAAAGAATTTAGCACGTGAGAAAAAACCATGACATGATCTCTACCCCATTCCATGGCCATCACATTGGTTCCTACATGGCCCTTGATGCGCCTCCTTTATCATTCAGGAACCCATGATTGTCCCAACCCCCAATGGCGATGAACTGCCCCACTTTATAAGGGGGTATCCACAGCTATACTTTACGCATCATGTTCTCATTACCTAGAGCCCAAGCAGTTAACCAAAGAAAATCATAAAAAGGAAAAAGGAATATGAAGAAGGGTGGAAAAATCAAGTCAGCGGTAACTCATGCACCACGATTGCTCCCTCCTATACATTATTTACCCAAGTGTGGGCTTCCCTTTTATTAGCTACCCTTGTACCATGGCATGTGATTCAAGTTGCCCCCTTTCATTCCCTACTCCATTCCAGCGTTATGCCACATGCCACCACTATTTGAAGGATGTACCACGGACATACCACCCCCTATTTGGAGCTAGGAGACATTAGCACATGCCAAAGCCCACTATAGAAGGGCATGCCATTATGAAGTGCTCACTTGTTATCCATGGTTTATGAACTCTTTTACATGATTTCTTTAATGACTTGGTTTGTTGGAAGGCATAGGGATGCATTGGATCTTATGCAGGATTGCAGGTGGTTTCCATTTGGGTTTGGTCTCCCTATACGGGGTCTTGACCCCAGAGAGCTACATTGGTGCATGTAAGGTATGTGTAGAGAGCCATGGGCCTCCACAATAGCGGACAACACTCCATGGATCCGCACACCTATTCATAGATCGCTTGTGGTTCACTTATTGGACGAGGAAGATGCAATTGATCCATCATGCCCAGCTGGCCCCAGAGTTGCACCATACACTTGACCGATGAACCAAGACTTGCACGATGATGTTGCATCACCTACACCATCATCCTAGCTCTTGCAGGCAATCTACAGGCATCCTCAATTTGTTTGGAGACCCATGAGGTCACTTGTATGCCCCCACATGTCATTTGGAGCACCACAAGTTATTACAAGGGGCCAACCCCTTATCCATTGCTTTTGGGAGTTCAACTACACATTATGGCACATATGGACTCCATTAGGCCTCCTCCAAGGCCCAACGACATGCAATATTCATTATTCGACTTCTTGAGAGGCTTATTCTTTTGTTTATGAGCTAGTTTGGTGCGCTTGTCACCAAAAGTTAGTTATTTTGCACATTATTTTATTGTAGGGGCTAATGCAGGCCTAATTAGCTAAATAAAACTCATTAGAAGTGTATAAATACAAGTGATGTGAATTCATTTTAGCATCATTACTTGGATTTGATCATCTCTTCTTGTGAGATTTTCGTTGTCTTTTGAGGATGAGACTTTTTGGATGAATGGATGAATTTCGATGTTTGGTTATTCTTCTTTGTCTTGGAGCTTCTATGATTGGCATATCTTGGTGATTGGATATATTATTCTTACATGTAAGTACTATGTTAAGGCTATTTTGATTCTTTATTTTGCTGCATTCATGATATTGGGATTTTCGCTATTCTAGGGTTAATTTGCTACTTTTCTTAGAACAAAATTATGGAAATTAAATCTCTAAATAGTGTTGTATCATGTTTGGGACATGTTTAAATGAATGAATGTTCCTAGAGACATCCTTGTCTTGAAAAGTCACCAAATATTGTTGAACAAAGTATAAATGACCTTGAAGCTACTTCCATTAAGCCCTAATGCCCAATGAAGTTGTCTTTTAGGCCTCCTTGACAAGTGGAAATCAATCCAAACTCTAAATCTTCTATGATTCCATCTCTCCCAAAGGACAAAGCAATGGTCCTCCTTTGGTGATCACTTTAAAGATTATTTCTTTCACCTTTCCCTCTTTTTCTATAGGTCACATAGGGCATCAATTATCTCACGATCTAGCCATCTAAATACTTCAATTTTTGGTCCACAACTGCGCTAGTGTGTCCTCAAGAAGCCCTCCAAATGTTCAATTCCCTTGGTTTCCCTTAGGCTAGAAACCTCATTGGGATCTGTGCATTGTTTTCATTGAAAATTCATTCCTTGATCCCTTTCTCCTCCCAAATTAGGTCAAGCCTATCATTGGTTGCTAAATTCCTTTCCCTTGACCTAACCTAGGTCCACTTGATTTTGTGTGGTTCCATACTTTTGAAAAGTCAATTCTTCAAAGACCACTTGGGAAACCAAGTTCAATTCACACTCCTGGAACCTATCCCTTAAATCCTCATCCCCTTATCCTACAAAGCTTTGTACCTTGCTTAAGAAGCAAGCAAGTACCATTCTTGAGCCTCCCCTAGGAAAGGGTTCCCGAGATCACTTCACACCCATCTTAATTGATCTATCATTTATAAGTGATTCTCTCTATATCGGGTCTCCTCCGATCAGCGAAAGTCTGTAAAGAGTAGGAAGCTTTTGTTGTAGTGACAGTGGGCTTTAGCTTCATTGTTTCTCTTGACCTAACAAGTGCCCCTCTAGGACCCCCCTGCTAGTTTGAGCAATAACAGGTCAAAATGGACCAATTGAAAAATATCGGTTGTCTTGCTTTCACTAGAAGGGAATGGTCCCTATGTGTGTTTCCTAGCTGCACAACCTTGACAAACTCCGTGATTCATGTTAAACTCGGGCATACCTGTGACCATCTTCCTTACCCCAAGTAAGGCTTTGTGATGTAAGTGGGCAAATCTCTAGTGCCATAATTCACATTGAAGAGAAGTATCACTCACCAAAGCTCCCAAAGGACTTCCACCAACTTGATAGAGACCATCAACCCTAAATCCAAGGATAAATGCATATTTAGGGTTTCTATGCCAAATACGTATATTTTCATCAATGAATGCTACCTTGAAGCTTTTATCTTCCATCGCAGAAATAGACACCAAGTTCTTCAAATACGACACATACAACACTTCTTGTAGATGTACTGTTTGACCTTGATTCAAGTGAAGAGTGACAGTTCCTATCCCTTTCATGGGGTAGGTGGCATTATCTCCAAGTATGATCTTTAGATTAGTCTTCTTCTCAATCAAATTTGAGAGGGCCTCCTTGTACCCAGTGAAGTGCCTCATGGCTCCACTATCAAACAACTAAGATAAAAGTTAAAACTCATCTCGTTTTTCTACAACATTACTTTCATCATACTTGGCATTTCTTGTCCTTTTGGGAGGTCAACCATTTCCATTTCGAGCAGTAGGAGCATTCCTCTTTCCTTTGTTGTTGAATATGTTGTTCCTTTGATTGCCATTGCCTTTGAAATTGTTCTTGTTGTTGTCATCATCCCTTGGAGGATTCTTCTTGTGCGGACATTCAGTAGTATAGTGGTCGAACTTGTTGCAATTGTAGCACCTCCCTTTTCTTCCTTCTTTGAATCCCTTTTTAGATCCTTGACCCTGTCTTCGTGGACCAACATTATTCTTCCTTTTTGCATGAGCGGAGAAGGCAGTAGGTTCTATTATTGCCCGGATTGTACAGGCATTGCGACAACCGCCTAGGGCGAGGGTTGTCACTTTAATCCCCGCCCACTTCGTTCTAGTTGTCTCCCAATAGTAGGATATGGAGGGTAGTCCCTATGGAAATGAGGTGAAGGAAAACAAGTTGGGAATCGACTTGTTGGGAGACAAAGATGAGTGGCCTACCTACCGGGTAGAATCTAGCAAGATTAATGATTATATTAGATTTTAAATATGAGACCAGTGCCTTAAGGGGTCACAATTCTTGCTTATTATAAATTTAGACCAAGTAACTAGATGGAGACCTGCTGCTTAATATGATAGACTAACTTATATGAGATGCAATTCCTAAGAGCTAGGTGTGATGCAAGGGCATTAGTTAATTTTAGATTAAATGCCTAGTCTAAGTTTGAACCTCTCCCTTAACATTTTTGAGAAACAGTCTTCAAAGTAGGTTGTAAGATGGAAGCTAACGGGAAACAGGCAATGCCCTGATTAACGATACCTCCCCTTGTGTTCCAACCACCCAGTGCCTCCCACACTGCAGAGACTGTGGCTCTGACGACTACAAGATCACTGTGTCAACCACTAAGAAGAGTTGAATCCCTCAAACTAATTTGAAAAGGGTTGCTCTAGAAGTCTATCGACCAAGCTTATGCTTGGAGGTAAATTGTTAATGCAAACTAAGTCCTAGGATGCTTATGCAAAATAGACTAGGTGAAGTATTCTTGAGATAAAATTGTTTATGTTATTTAAGTACTTATTGTGAATTACCTTATAGCCAGAGTACTTAACAATGATTAATCTTAAGACAAGACAGGTGCTTAAAGATACAAGTGTCAATATTCAACAATATTCCACAAGATAATGATTACTTGAGATATGCCAATGACCAATGAAACTTAAGATGCCAAATGCTTAAGATAAGCAACCAAGATATCAAAGCGTCTTAAGATTATGGTATTTAACTTAGAGCAATTATCTAATGATTTCCTCACAATGTCGTAATTAGATGTTAAACACAATGATGCCAATGCTCAAACAACTTAAACCACCAATGAGATTTAGTGACTTAGATTCCCGAATTAACTTTATTCATCAACAAGATTGCACCTAGATTTTGGGTGTGTTCAGAGAAAACTTAGACAATTCTTAATATCAAGATGAGATAAGCAAACTTTAGATTTCCAACAGCTCAGATCAGCAATAACACTTCAGAAATTTCAGAGCTTATTAATGTTATGACAGCAATAAGAGATTCACTTTTAGATCATGAAATTTGTCAAGCACGCAAAACAAAACAAAAAAAATTCAATGACTAGCACATGTAAATTTATGATTTTAGCCCACTTAAGCTGAAGTATTTAGTGATAAATTAGATCTGAAACAACTAATTACAGCAGTAAACAACCCAACAGATTAGCAAGCTACTGATGCTAAAACCAATTCCCAATATGCTCAAAAATAGGAAAATTTTACCAAAATTGGAAAAAAAACAACTTTTGAGCCCTCTTTAGATGTGTGATTCAGAAAATTTCAGAACTGATTTAGTGATTTATGCAGTGAATTCCAGCAAACAGAAAATTCAATCTAGGCTAAATCCTTGATGCCCAAGTGGCAAAATTTAGGAAAATTTAGATTTTGCTATTTTGAGTGATTTTGACCAATTTTAATGTGTTTTTAGGGCTATTATATCACTATTATCACAGTTGTAATAAAAAAGAGCCAAAATGAGGATTTAGAGGTCAAACTCTAGGCCCAAGGCCTTGTAGATACACTTGCCAAAATTGGCCAAAAATTTGGGATAAAGATGCCACCTGAAAATCAAACTTTTGGAGCCCTAAAACCTGCAAATCTACCAAGGACTCAGTCTTGAAAAATTTAGAGGAGGGACAAGGGAAAACTAGGGCAAAAAAGGCCAAGGAAGGCTAGCGTTGAAGGTAGAGGAGGCTACGAGGGCAGAATGGGGGATAAGGAAGCAAGAAGAGGCCCAAAAGATGCAACACTGGAGGGAGAGATGCCAAAAAGGCTGGACGCTGAGGAAAGAAGGGTGACGGCTAGGGTTTAAGGGCTTAAAATCCCAGGACCTGCTCTAAGGCAACCGTCTAAGGTTCCAGAGGGAGGACGAGGCCCTTTTTAGGTTACAGCTAGGCCAAATTTGGCCTAAAAACCCTAACACAGAGGGAGGTTCGAAGCCCCAAAACACTGACACTAGTCCTAAGAGGCCCAGAAAGGTGACACAAAGGCTGAAGAAGGTTGGGGTTGGCCAAGGAAGGGAGACATTGACCCTAGGAGGGATGGATCTAAGCCCGGGAGGCTTGAAAAAGTGAAACCCTTGTCTCAAAAAAATATTTCTCTTCCGGATCTGAATTTTGCTGGAAAATATTTAGTGAATAGCCCTACAAAATTTTCTAAAGACTAGAACTTACCCTCAAGGGCTTAGATTTAGTTCTACTTCAACTTGATCTCTTGGTCTAACCTGCAAAAAATGAAAATAAAACACCCAAACCCCAAATATATACAAAATACTTAAAACCCCAAAAACCCAAGTTAGCAAAAGTAATTTACAAATTATATTGACAAAATTATTTACAAGATTGACACATATACAAGAGTTTTGAAAATTTTAAATTTTTAGAAATATATTTTTATGGTTTTTCTTTGATGAATGGCTAAAAATACTTTAGAAACCCCAATGTATACTAGAGCCTTAGTGAAGATTTAATCCACCATACAAATATTCCGGATCCAAGCAACGATGATTCCTACACAAGTTTGTGAACTTGGAGGCCAAGCACTGAAGTACATGCAAACACTATGTATTTATCTCAAAATAATTTGTTAATCACATGGAGAATCAAACCACCTAAGATTAGCCCAAAACTATCAATAGTATGATTTTATCTCCATCTAATGAAAAAATAGATCTTATCAATATTCAACACAACATAGAGATGTTCGTATTTAGTACATACCATAAATCAATAAGCATGGACATCTTGAATTTCACTCCAAAGTCCTTATTATGATAGAAAAATAGTTCCCAGCGGGACAATAGTATTACAAAGATGCTTCAACAACAATTTTCTAGCTAGAGATCATCATGCTAGAGTCTCAAATGACTCTCTTATTTATAGATCAATTATCCAAGTGGAAAAATAACGGCTAGTTTCTTTGATCCTTGACAAAATAATCTTGGCCATGAAAAACATTTGATTATCTTTTACTCTTGACCTTTGACTTTTTATTTTTGAGAAATTTTCGAATTTATCATTTAATTATATTTTTATTAGCTCAAAATTAATTATTTGAGCTAATTTCCTAAAAAAATTGACTTTGACTTAACCACCAAGGTCTAAGGATCCAAATTTTCTTGAAATTAACAATATTCGTTTGGTGGAGGACCTTTAAAAATTGATTTCTTTAAGACCCATGAATTTTTTCACTTGGAGAATTAATTTTCCTAATACAACTTAATTTGACTCTAATTAATTAATTTTTTGGCTTATGATTTAATTTTATTTTGCCAGAAAAATTAATTAATTTACACATGAAGGGATTTAATATTTTTTCCCTCTAATACATAAGATTTTTACATTCAGAACCCTCAAAGGGGGAATACACTTGGCTTAGACCTTTAAGACACATACCCCATCTGTGACACAATATGAGCTAGTAGACCAAGTGATTTATAATAAAATAATTTAGCTAATTAGTGTAAATTAGTCCCAAATCATTTTTACATAAGACTCGACTAAAACACTAGGACTCACCTAATATTTTGAAGAAGAATTACACACTAGCTTTGGGGTGAGGCTGGAGGGAAAAACTCTGCCGACCATCTGTGTTTAGAAACACACAAGTCAGTGAGACAAAAAACCTCCTAGGAGGAAACTTTTCGCCAAAATAATAGACTTATCTAGGTTGTTATATATATTCAAGGTCTTACTAACATCATTTACATTACATAACTTGCAAAATGGGTTTACAATGACATGTACACTGTTGATAAATGTCCCGATCTTGTTAAAAAAATTGGCACTTTCACTTCCTTGGAATTTTGACAAATTGAATGCAACATCTGACTCCATATGGGGACACGTTGCTTTTATGAAGTAATGTGAGAATCCTAGAATCCTACGTCCAAGAAAAAAGAAGTACATCAAATAGATATCCATTCAACATCGAAATCATTATGCATATATAGAAAATACCACTGGAATAGAGAAATCTACTTTATCAGGTTGAAATATAAAAGGTACAATATAAATGCATGAAATGAAACTACCTCATGACATGAAATAAAAGGGATTAGGGTTGGGGATACTATACAAAACAATGCCCTATGGTATTAGATGTCATCGACGAGGCACAATCTCGAGCATCTTTCCATTGACTCATAGATTAATGGGCTGCTTCTCAGATGTCCCGTGTTGAAATTTGACCCTCTAAGGTCAGTGCAACTGCTCATCACTGTGTTGCATATTTTTGTCCATCTGAAATCTTCCTCTTTTTCTACTTGGCGAAGGGGATGGGCAGTGGAAAAAATGACATACTTGTTGGACGAACTTTGATTCAAAATGAGGCCGATGCTCCCGTGGCACAACTTGTTCATCATTTTCCAACTTCTTTGGAACTTCCATGTGGTACCTTCTTTCCACCTCTCTGTATACTCTGACCATTTCACCTACTGTTGTAGGAATAGTGGCATAAAATAAATCGATCTTAATGTACCCACCAAAATTAGCTACAAACTTCCTGGAGAGAAGCATTCCCCATACATTTGGCACATCAATGACTGTTATATCCATGGTAATGGTTTTGTATGGATAATCGGCTAAGACAACTTGCAAATCTTTAACCACACCAAAAACTTCAACCTTTCTAAAGTCCATTGAACAAATGTTGCGGTATGGTCTAGAAATACTTAAGTTTAACTACTCCATGGCCTTCTTGGTCATAACATTCATGGATGCACCGAAATCTAGCATGTAATTGTGAAGTAATGTATCATTTATGTCCAAAGTAAGAAAGAAAGATTGATGATCTTCATAGTCATATAGCAGTTAATATCTTTTTGCTTAATTTCTTCTTCCTTTTGATTATTTTCGTCATCACTTTGTTGAAGTATACCCAAAACCATGAAGAAAGATGCCTTTTGAGAAGAAATTTTTAACAATTCAAGCACTGGAATAGACATTTTGATGTTATTTATCCATGCTGCCCAATCCACCTTTAAAGAAGATTTATACCTTTCAAAAGGAACTTGTTTATCTTGACTTTGACCTTTACCTTTTCCTTGATAAGTGTAACCTTTACTTTTGGCAAGTTCTAGAATTTGTTTCTGCAATGGTTTTTCACCATATACCTGAGTAATGAGGTCTTTTTCTTCCTTGAAGGTATTAATGGCGAAGGCTGAAGAAATCATGTTTTCACATCGACTTTCCTTAGAGTTAGCTTGATTTGCTTTGTTATCCTGTTGATTCCTAGTTTCTTCTAAAATCCTTCTAGCAAATGAACATGTACTCTCTTCATGGAAACTCTCACAAGGTCTGCAGAAAGAAATAGGATCATCAATCATGTTGGCAGACTCAAGTGGTGTAGGGGTCCTCTGATCACTAGGGAATTCCTTCTTGGCCATGGATTACTATTATTACCCTATTATTATTGTTATTCTTGGGTGGCAAATTTTGCATTCGCATTCTTTCTATCTGTATTAATTGATTCTACATTTCACCTATTTGTCTGGCATGTTCAATATTCATTTCTTTTACCAATTGGTTTAACTCCTTAACAGTCTCAGATTCCTCTTCCTTAACTTCGTTTCCCTTAGATTTAATTTGGATTCTTTAAAACTAGGGATTTCTGATTTTCCAGAGGCTTTCTTCTCCTCCAATTCCTCAATTGTGCTTTGGGCAATTGTTAAAGTGTTGGGATGAGCACATCTAATTTCATATTGGTTTTCTATAGGATAAACCTCAAGATATTGCTCTAGAATAGTCTTGTCGGGAGGCTTGTAGTCTTAAGTCATATCTCTTAGAAGTTTATTGAATCTCTAGTTAAATTCTTCCACCGCTTCATTTTCTCTTTTCTTAATAGTGTTGAATTCTTTAACCAAATATTTTCCTTCTCTTTTGTCCTCATATTTATCTCTGAAAGCATCAAGGAGAGCCCTCAAAGAATCAAAGGCATTATCAGTCTTATCTTGAAACCAAACAAAAGCATCATATTCTAAGGAAAGCATAAAAAGCTTCATTATAACATCTTCATGGTTGTAAGCTGCAGTATGAGAAAATCTCTAGATGAAGTAGTTGAATTTCTTAATATGTGCTTCAGTGTTGATAGCATTATTCCCTTGGAATAGTGGTAGATTACTCATGGTAGTAGATTCATTTGGAAAGTCATGCGGATAACCTTGAATGTTGGTGAAGTTGCAAGGCTTGTAAAAGTCACCCATGATATTTGGATTGATAGGATAGTTGATAAAAATCAAATGGATATCAAGGAGAGCTTCATGATTGAGAAAATTTAAACAATCTCTAGTGTAACTTGTTTAACCGGGCTCTTAAAACCTGTTGACCACCCCATGTCAACTACCCCATAGTAGTACACTCCCTTTTTCGTAAAAGGGATCTATCATGTTCGATGTGTTCTCATCATTCAGATTCATCATTATCAGCTATATGTACAATGGAGTTTTGTAAACTCATTTTGCATTTTGTAATGTAAATGATCCTAGGAAGACAAATGTATGTAACAACCTAGGTAAATTTATTTTTCTGGTGTGATTTCTATCCTAGGAGATTTTTAGTCTCACTGATTCATGTATGTTTATAAACAAAGATGATTGACAAAGTTTTTCCCTCCAGCCTCACCCCAAAAGCTATGATGGATTTTTTCGTAAGGATTTTAAATGAATCATAGTGTTATTTATTAAATCTCTGTAAAAGTGATTTGGGAATAATTCTAACTATTTGGTTAGATTATTTTATTACAAGTCACTTAGTCTACTAGATCATATTTTGTGTCGCAAAAATGGGTAATTATTGAGGGTCTATAACGAACGGGTGTTCCCCCTTCATGAGTTAGAAATGTAATATTTCATGTAAAAAATATTTAGTGCATGGTACCTCGTAGTTAGACACCATGGAAAAATATTAGAACGTTGGAAAAATTAATAATCTCCTCATAAGACAATTAATTAAATTTTCTAGCTAAAATAAATTAAAATGCTAAAGCCAAAAATTTAATTAATTTAGGTCCTAGGAAAAATTAAATTCTCCAACATTTAAAATTGTGGGTTTTAAAGTTTTTAATTTTTGTAGGTCTCAGGCCAAGGGAATATTGAAAATTTCGAAATATTTTGAACCCTTGGGCCATAATAGTTAAAATAAAATTAAAAGTGAAATTTGAATTTCCTGAAAAAAATAACTTTATTTCAATGGTGATGATTAGAAAATCATTTGATCTTCATCAATGGTTGAGATTGATTTGACAGGGTTCAAGCCAACTAGCCGTTGGAGAATTTTTCCATAAATGAGAGGTCTCTCTCCATTATTTGGATTCGATTTCTTAATCATGTATTTTCTCTAAGAAAACTCTTGTAACTTTTTTTTGGTTAATAAAATGCAAAGACTTTGGGGTTTCAGACTGTGGAGTTCCTCTTTCAAATTCATTTGGTAATATTGTTCTTAATACTTTGCTGCTTTTATTTGTGTTTGTTGGATAGTAGCCTTTGAGAATTGAGCTGTGTACAAGTATATCTTGCACAGATTTATGGGCTTTTTAAATATCATTTTGATTTGATAGAAGTAGCAGGTATCTATATTTCTTAATGATTTTATGATTATTTTTGAATCTCTATTAATCTAACAAGCAAATCCAAGTGTGCAAAAGTTATCATTGAGGATTTCGACATTTGGAGAAGTCCTCAGCTAGACCAACTCTTAGTTTACATAATCTAAAGAGACCATTGTTTTTAATTTATGAAGTGATCTTATAAAATGTTTTATTTGCAGGGTTGTTCTTAGGCTTGTGCCTCTTTAAAATTTCAAATTTATTTCTAAATTTATGCAAAATTTGTTTAAATCTGGCTAATAGAGGGCTTTGATCTATAGATCTGCTAAATCTGTAGAATATTATTATAGATTTGTAAATATCAAATTTCTAATTCATTGGGTTTTTGGATATTTCATATTTTTGTATATACATGCTTTGGGTTTTTATCTTTTGTTTGTGCAGGAACAACTTCTGAAGGTTGCAGGTGATTTTTGTGGATTCAGGAGAGAAATCTAAGCCCCAGAGGGCATCTCCATTTTCTTTGCAGGTAGAGGATAAATTTCAGAAGGATCGTGGGAAAATTTTTTAGCGCCTAGAGGCCCTGTGCTGGCCATCACCAGCTCCTTCTCGGCCTCCTTTCTTCTCTATCTTGGCCTCCCTTATTCCTCCATTTTTGGCCTCCCTCCTTGCTCTCAGTTTTCACCTCCCTCTCAGCCCCTCATCTCGGCCTTCTCCCTCATCCACTCTCGACCTCCTCTCTACCCTCTTCTCGGCATCCCTCTCTTCTCCATCAAGCCCATTCTTCACCCTCCTTCATCACTAAATTTTCCTTAAAAATTTAATAATTTTTTAACAAACAAAAAAAATATTTCACAAAAAAATTATGAGTTGAGGCTTTTCAGTGATTCAAGCAACATAACTCCACGTGTCTTCAAGCCCCTAAGGGATGAGTGGTGCACACCCTCTAACATTTCTCATTTCATGTTTAAAAGCAAGGCTAATACTAGCATAGATTTGCAATTAGCTGGAGTTTAGCAACAAATTAAATTTACATTTTTACTGTTGTACAATTGCAGAGATAAGAATTATCTTCAATAACTTTTTGCATGCTAATTGAAATTTTTTTTAACATGGTTTCACTGTTGTTCAGTAATTTATTTCTGATTTTTTTTTTAAGATACATTAGTAGAGCAAAATAATTAAACTCAGAAATTTTCTGAATTGTAGTTATCAATTTGTCATTTAAAAGTTTTTGTTGTTATAAATAAAAAAATATGAATATTGCATGGTTATAGGACTGTTGTTTTAGAATATATTGTTGGCATTCACATTTGATTTAAAAGAGCAGATTACTAGACTGGTATTTCATTAGTGTGATCTGAGTTTAAAAAACTTAGTTTATTTTCTGAAGTGCATTGTGTTTACATGCTTATGCAAGTAAGACTAATCTAGTTTTACTTATGCATCTGATGATTTTTTATTGAGTACCTCATACAAATGGATTTCTGAATTCAAAGAGTTTTTTTTCTGGCAATTTACATTTCAATTCTATTGTACATTTCAATAATTACTTTGTGGAGATTTTACATTTTGCAGTGTTGGTATAAATTTTTATTTTCACATTAAGATCGTCATTTTTCTGAGCCTTAAGTTAAATAACATTTAAGACATATTTTAGAAATAATTTTAGGTCCTCATTTAATTAAAATTAACCAAGTCCTTGCATTTCACATAACTTTAAGTTTTGCATTTGCATATGAGACAGTCAAGTCATTTAGCAGCAGTGTCCCATCCTTTACTTGGACCTTTATTCCTCCACAAAATAGTTGAATCCACATGGCACTCATATCACTTTCCTCAAATCAATTTGAATCCTCAAAATCTTGCGCAATCTAAAACAAGTATCGGTTGCTTAGTTGTGTCTCTCGGATTAGTTGGTTCCCAACTAATCTTCCCTCTTTCCTTTTCCATAGGGTCTACCCCCCTTAGTCTGCTATTGGGAGACAACTCAAACAGAATGATTGGGGATCAGTGTGATAGCCCCCGATTTGAGTTGTTGTCGCTGTGCCTAGACATCTGTGTGTCGATAGAACCTTTTCAAGATCGGGAGCGGGGTTAACCAGGCTACCAGGATTCCTTCTAGAGTACGTTCTTATGAATGGATGAATAAGTGGAGTTGCCACCCAAACAGGAAACCAACCTAAATGTCCATGTGCTAAATGTGAGGATGGACAATATGAGAGGATTAGTGAGAGGAAAAAGGATAAGGTGATGAGAAGATGAAGAATGATGAGAGATGGAAGGTGATTAGAAGATTATGAGGAATTGTCATAAATCCAAGGCCCATCAAAATGGTCCCCAGCAACGATGCCAGAAAACGTTGTGGCATTGACGAGACAAGGAATGAAAAAAGATGTAAAGATTGAGAAATTGTCATAAACCCCGAGAACGAAAAAATTCTATCTTCGACATCGGCACCAAAAATTGTTTTCATTCGAATTGTACAAGCAATGCGACAACTACTCCGGGGGGTTGTCACTCTAATCCCCGCCTACCCCTTCTAGTTGTCTCCCAACAACAGGCTATGGGGTGTAATCCCTATGGAAATGAGGTGAAGAGAAACAAGTTGGGAACCAACTTGTTTAGGAGACACAGATGAGTGGCCTAGCTACTTGGTAGAATTTAGCAAGAGTAATGATTAGATTAGATTTTAAATATGAGACCAGTGCCTAATGGAGTCACAATTCTTGCTTATTATAAATTTAGACCAAGTAACCAGATGCACACCCGCTACTTAATATGATAGACTAACTTATATGAGATGCAATTCCTAAGAGCGAGGTGTGATGCAAGGGTGTTGGTTAATTTTACATTAAATGCCTAGACTAAGTTTGAACATCTACCTTAACTATTTTGAAAAACAGTCTTCAAAGCAGGTTGTAAGATGGACGCCGACAGGAAGCAAGGAGTGACCTAATTAACGATACCTCCCCTTGTGTTCCAATAGCTGAGTGCCTCTGGTGTTGCAGAGATTGTGGCTCTGACAACTGCAAAGTCACTGTGTTAACCACTAAGAAGAGTTGAATCCCTCAAGCTAATTTGAAAAGGGTTGCCCCAAGAGTCTATCAAGCAAGCTTATGCTTGGAGGTAAAATATTAATGCAAACTAAGTCCTAGGATGCTTATGCAAGATAGCTTGGGTGAAGTCTTATTGAGTTAAGATTGTTTATGGTATTTAAGTACTTAGTGTGAATTATCTTATAGTCAAAGTACTTAACAATGATTAATCTTAAGACAAAATAGGTCCTTAAAGACATACAAGTGCCAATATTCAACAATATTCCACAAGATAATGATTACTTGAGGTATGCCAATGACCAATGAAACTTAAGATGCCAAATGCTTAAGATAAACAACCAAGATATCAAAGCCTCTTCAAATTATGATATTTAACTTAGAGCAATTATCTAATGATTTTTTAACAATGTCTTAGTTAGATGTCAAACACAATGATGCCAATGGTCAAACAACTTAAACCACCAACGAGAATTAGAGACTTAGATGCCCAAATTAACTTTATTCATCAACAAGATTAGACCTAGATTTTAAGTGTGTTCAAATGCAAACTTAGACAGTTCTTAAGATCAAGATGAGATAAGCAAACTTTAGATTTCCAACAACTTAGATCGGCAATAACACTTCAGAAATTTCAAAACTTATTAATGTTATGACACCAATAAGAGATGCACTCTTAGATTATGAAATTTGCCAAGCATGCGAATTGGACAGATTGTACCCGGTTCGGGAGATATTAAAATAATTATATTTTTAATGGAGTTCCTAAGTCTAAACGTAGGAAAAATAAAATATTAATGGGTATTAATATAAAATTGGGTTAGAAGGTTCCAAAAGTCATGGATCAAGCCAAATCTAATCTTAGTCGTTGATTAGAGATTTAATCTCAATCGTTGGAAGACCAACAGGAAAAGTATAAGAGGAGGCTTGAGGGTCAGTAGGAGAATACACCAGAGTGATCAGTCATTCGATTTGCTAGAGCGGGGTTGTTAAGCAAAGTCGAATCAGTGATCAGCAGTGAGGGGCGGTGAGTACTGGACAGAGAGGCAAAGACAGTGCCGAGAGACCAACGCAGAGGTAGAGAGCAAGAAGCAGCAGCCAGAGCAGGCCACGCAGAGCCTAGTAGAGACAACACAACAGCCATAGGGACTGCATCATCCATGAAAAGAGCAGCGGGAGTGACGCAGAGGGTCCCAAAGGCTGCACAATGCCTCAAAGGGCTAACGCAAAGGGGTTTGGGGCTGACGCAGAGGCCAGAAGGGCCAACGCAAAGCTTCAGAGTCACTAGGGAGGGTTTTGTGGGGCAGGTTTTCTGAATTCCTGTTTCCAAATAGAGAGGTATTGCTACCAGTTATTTTTCTTTGTCAGGTGAGCCAGTTTGGCACCCAGTTGTACTCAAGGAAATACTGCATAATAATAAACCCTTAGAATAGTTGCGCCGGTTTTCCCACATTGGGTTTTTCTGGGGATATTTGTCCAAAAATAACGGTGTCACTTGTGTATTTGTTTTCTTTCAGCTGATAATTTGTAGATGTTGAGACTATATTGTGTTTATTTCATTATTTATATGTTTTAAATTACTTGTTCGAATTTAACAAGTGGAAAAAATAAACCAGAAGAATATATATTAAATTTCTAACGGATAGAATTAAAAATTTCAACATTGTATGGATGAAGATATGGATCATTGTACTCTCTTTTGTTGAATCATTCAATGATGTTGATTTGGGGTAGCATCGAATGTGCTCTAACCACGAAATTTGGTGGAGAGGTTGGAGCACATAAGATCTCCAATACCCAGAAAGGGTTTGGACAAATTCTAAACAGATCAGGAGATATTAAAATAATTAATATTTTTAATGGAGTCCCTAAGTTTAAACTTAGGGAAAAATAAAATATTAATGAGTACTAATATGAATCTGTGTTAGATTGGTCCAAAAGACATGGATCAAGCCAGATCTAATCTTAGTCGTTGATTAGGTACTTAATCTCGGCCATTGAGATCTCAATAAGAGGAGGATTGAGGGTCACTTGGAGATTACACCAGAGTGATCAGTCATTTTATTCTTTAGAGCGAGGTTTGCTAAGAGAGATAGATCAGTGATCAGGAGAGTAGCTACGGGGCATTGAGTACAGAGAATAGAGAAGGCAGAGATTGTGCCAGGAGAGCAGCGCAACAGCCAGGGAGAGTGACGCAGAGTCAGCAAGGGCTCACGCAGGGCCACGCAAAGGCAGCCAAGTGCTGTGTAGAGCACCAGAGAGGCCAGTGTGTCTGACGCAGAGGCCCAAAAAGCTGACGCGGGGACTCTTGGACTAACTCAGGGCCAGCGTGAGACAAAGAGGGGCTGATGCAGTCCAAATTGGGCAGACGTTGGGGTCACAGGAGCAGTTTTGTGTTGAAGAGCTGCCAGAAGGATTTTCCAAGGTTTTAGCCAGGAGATTCTCTCAAACTATGAGGTATAGCTGCTAAGGAAATTCTCTGTTGGGTAGGCCAGTTTCAGCATCCAGATTGTACTTGGATATTGCTTAATAAGAAAACCCTCAGATAGTTGCACTGGTTTTCCCACATTGGGTTTTTCCAGGGACATTAGTCCAAAAATAATGGTGTCATCTGGTGTGTTTGTTCTTGTTTCTTTTAGTTGCTGATCTGTAATATGTTGAGCATGCACTAATGTTTATTTTTAGTATTTACATTATAAATAACTTGTTAAGGAAAAATAACAAGTACGTAGGAATAAATCAGATAAAGTGCATGGAGGGTTTCTAACTAAGTAAACTTAGAAACTTCAACATGGTATCAGAGCGTGATTGCAGATCATAGGAGGACTAAAAGACATCAGCCGAGCGGAGCAATAACAGTAGAAAACAGCTGTCCCGAGGTGACAGAGGTTGTTTCTAGCAGCGCAAAAACCAAGGAAGTGTGACACAAAGCTAGCTAGAGCCACGCAGAAGAAGACGAGAACTACGCAAAGCCTCCAAGAGGCCAGCATTGCTGACGCAGAGGGCCAGAGGGCTAACACAGAGGGCATCCCAGAGCTGATGCAGACCCATCCGGGGTGACGCAGAGCCAGCGTGAGGCAGAGAGAGGCTGACACAGTTCACAGAGAGGCAATTGTTGGGGTCTAGAAGGTTGCAGGAATATTGTAGAGTGGAGATGGTGAGATAATGTAGTCAGAACAGTACCTAACAGAGCAGGGCCAAAGGAGTTGTTGCCGAGGGTTTCTAGCCGAGGAACCCAGATCAGCAGTGCAGTTGCACAAGATGATCAGAGTAGGGAGCATCTCAACAAGCGGCAGAAGGATTTCCAGGAGGGAAATCAAGGCTCAAAGGGAGTCCAGAAGAGAACTTCCAGACAGGAAGTAAAGACTCAAAGGAGTCGAACAGAGAACTTCCAGGAGGGACGTAGAGGAGCATCATGGCACTTCACGAGGTAAGAGACCAAGATAGACTAGACAGAGCATCGAACTTCGCAGTCTGGAAGGCCAAAATCTTATCAGTGCTTGACAGGAATCGTGTCAAGAACTTCGCCTTGAAGGTTATAGCTATCCTAGTCTACCCCAATGATAACGACAAGTACGAAGAGGCGATGGCAAGGGCCAAGTGCATTATCCTTGACGGGATCAAGGATCATGTGGTACCACATATAGCCGAGAAGGAAACAACAGTTGAGATGTGGGAAGCTCTCAAGAACCTGTACTAGCATATTTATGTGCAGAGAAGAATGCTGCTGGAACCAGATGAGGTCGTATCAGATGAAGAAGGGTCAATTGATTGACACCTTCCTCGGAGGACTGAATGAGATCCGAGACCTGACTGCTATAGGAGCGACAGCGGATCAGGAGTTTATGGTGAGGACAACCCTAAATGTTGTCTCAGAAGATTGGGAAGTGTTTGTCCAGAGTATCTTGGGCAGAGGGACTCTCCTACCTTGGGACGAGATGTGGGCAGCTCTTCGCCAGGAAGAGATCAGACGGCAGTCGAAGACAGGTAGCAGTAGCAAATGGATCAAGGTCAAGGAGGAGGAGGAGGATGTGGCCCTAGCATCTAAGGGAAAGCAGGAGAAGCGAAAGAAGAAAGATCTCTCCAAGATCAAGTGCTTCCACTGTGGGGAGATGGGTCATTATGCGACCCAGTGCCCAAGGAAGAAGATTAAGGGAGAGTCTTCCGAGACTAAGGCAACGCCAGCACGGGTAGAGAAGGAAGTTTTGATAGACAATGATTGTGTCATGAGTGCACACATGCCACTTGAGCGGAAGTGGGAAGACATCGAGCTGTAGTCAGGTGGACTACAAGCGATGAGGGGCAAGATCCTCGAGGTACCCAACCTCTTGGATTAGACCTTGCTACAGGAGCCCCGACGAGGAGTAGCAGGACTGGCTGGGTGGGTAGAAACGGATGCGGATGGAGCAATAGAGGGAGCGGTAGAGGGAGCTATAGTGCAGGAGTCCTGAGACAGTGCAGAGCTAGCAGGCTACAACAGTGTGAGAGGCACAGGAGTGTTGCACTAGTGCAGGAAGGCACAGTGAGGTGTGCAATGGCGCGAGATGCAAGGAGTTGTTGCAACAACGCAGAGGTCAGAGAGAGGGAGCACTTGTCAGCGACAAAGGGAGCTTCAGCATCAGTGGGTGTTTCTAGCCCAACAAGGAGGTTAGGTTGGAGATTAGTTACTTACTTCTCAATAACTGAGTTGCAGTGCAGCAGTGGGCAACACGATGCAACATGATGAGAGGTGCAGTGTGGATGCAGTGCTAGGAGGAAGGACCAGTAGTAGCACGGATGCAGAGGGAGCTGTCGTACAGATGCAGCAGTGGCAATGGCAGAACCATGGGCAGCAGTATAGGAGGTAGCAGTGCAGAGGATGTTGGGCAGGAAGGCCTAGCATCCGCACAAGTACCGATGCCGGATGATCACAGTAATACTCAGTGAGGAGTATTGCTAGAGAACATTCCTCGCTAAGAGGGAGTGTTGATTTGGGGTAGCATCGGATGTGCTCTAACCACGAAATTTGGTGGAAAGGTTGGGGCACATGATATCTCCAATACCCAAAAAGGGTTTGGGAAAATTCTAAACAAATCAGAAGATATTAAAATAATTAATAATTTTAATGGAGTCCCTAAGTTTAAACTTAGGGAAAATAAAATATTAATGAGTATTAATATGAATCTGTGTTAGATTGGTCCAAAAGACATGAATCAAGCCAGATCTAATCTTAGTCGTTGATTAGGGACTTAATCTCGGCCGCTGAGATGTCAACAAGAAAAGTATAAGAGGAGGCTTGAGGGTCACTTGGAGATTACACCAGAGTGATCAGTCATTCTATTTTCTAGAGTGGGGTTTGCTAAGAGAGAGAATCAATGATCGGGAGAGCAGCTGAGGGGCATTGAGTACAGAGAAACAGAGAAGGCAGAGATTGTGCCGGGAGAATAGCGCAGCAGCCAGGGAGAGTGACGCAGAGCCAACAAGGGCTCACGCAGGGCAATGCAGAGGCAGGCAAGTGTTGCGTAGAGCACTAAAAAGGCCAGCGTGTCTAACACAAAGGCCCAGAAAGCCAACGCAAGGCCTCCTGGGGCTAACGCAAGGCCAGCGTGAGACAGAGAGGGGTTGACGGAGTCCAAATTGGGTAGACGATGGGGTTGCACGAGCAGTTTTGTGCTGAAGAGCTACCAGAAGGATTTTTCGGGGTTTCAGCTAGGAGATTTCTCTCAAACTATGAGGTATAGCTGCTACGGAAATTCTCTGTTGGGTAGTCCAGTTTCGGCACCCAAATTATACTCTGATATTGCTTAATAAGAAAACCCTTAGATAGCTGCACCGGTTTTCCCACATTGGGTTTTTCCAGGGACATTAGTCCAAAAATAATGGTGTCATGTGGTGTATTTGTTCTTGTTTCTTTTAGTTGTTGATCTGTAATATGTTGAGCATGCACTAGTGTTTATTTTCAGTATTTATATTGTAAATAACTTGTTAAAGAAAAATAACAAGTAGGTAGGAATAAATCAGATAAATTGCATGGAGGGTTTCTAACTAAGTAAACTTAGAAACTTCAACAAATGACAATCTAATAAGAAGAAGAATTTGAAAAGGTTTGCCCCATAGTGGGTTTTGCCCTGGTCGTCAATCAATCCTGGTGTCTTTATGTGTGAATGTTTTTCTTCTATTGTTCTTTTATATTTCGCTGCATTGTTGTTCATGATATTGTTCTTTCTACATAGTGCATATGTTACTGAATAATGATGTAAATCTGAATAATGTTATGATGTTATGGGGTGAATTTAATTTTTTAATGAAGAAATGCAATTATTAAAGCAAAGAACAATATAGCCCTAAGAAAAATTAACATGGTATCAGAATTGGGTTGAAGAAAAGTCATTGCAGATCACCCCTATGAAGACACCTTTGATGGAAGCACGAGAAGATGGAGGAGACCTAAAATAATTCTAGGGTTTGAAAGAAACCCTAGGAGATTTGGCCAATGTGAAGATGCATAAGCACTTGTGACAGATTTGATGAAGCACCAGATGGGATAGCTTCTATTAGGCCTGGTTGCTGATTAAGTTGATGAATATATATTGAAGGCAACAAGTGGACAATGGACAATGATGGCTCTTGAAGGCTAGCTCAAGAGGGAGATGATCACCTCTCATTGAAGATAAGTACTTTCTGATTGATGATGCTCCTTTATGCCTTTAGTTTTGTTTAGATTTATTGATCTGATTATTACTTATACTTCCGGCATGTATATGTGAGTGTTTGGATACCTCTAATTTCTTGATGAGATGTGATAAGTGGATCCTTCTTGAGGATCATCTAAGATGCAGGAAAAGATGCCTAGTGCAGGAAGAGAATAGCTACAGTTGTCCATGACAAAGAAGTTGACAAAGTGCTACCGCTGCCAATATCAAATAAGAAGGTGCACAGATATCTGAATACTACAAGGTATGTATCGTGTATTGTTTCAATGTTATGTTTCAGCTATAATATTGGATGGCAAGGTAAGCCCTAAAGTATGATGGGAATGTCACCTTCACAAATGGCTCATGCATATGAAAGGAAGTTTGATTCATGATATGTATGATGAAATGATGCACTTGGTAGTAAACAAGTACCTTACTTCTTAGACATGATGAACTTCTTGATTCTATGAAGCTACTTAATATTGACCTTTGATAGATTGGTATGTACTTGATGTTTGGCTAACATCTATGATTTTGGATATTTTCATCCCATAAAGAAGGCTAGCACCTGATTCTAATAGATGATAACTTGATACTATTGATAACGTTTGTGAAAAGCATGGTAGCAGTGATGATAGAAGTGTAACAATGAGATTGATATTCAGGATCTTGTGTTGACCATGGTTATGTTTTGATGTGCTTAGTAATTATGGCATATAGTAAAATTGAATGTGCTTAGTAATTATGGCATACGGTAAAATTGAATGCCCTGACTTGATGGATTGAGTTATGTGACAAAGAAGTAATGTTGTGATCATTATTCTTGAAGTATAACCCTTGACGAAATATTGATTTTTCCATAAGATCCTTACTCCTATTATCATTTGCATTATATGTATAGAAGATTCTTTATTGTTGAAGTAACATTTATGGACATGAATAGACAAATATTTGATATTATTGGTCTGCAGCAAAAGTTCTGGTCTAAGAAGAAAATAATTTCCCTACACTAAGCCTCAACCCACGGAAGAAAGCCTAAGGGTGCGACTATAGCCCCTCAAACGCATGTAAGAAAGCTTATGGATGCGGTTATGCCTGTAGGACACAAAAGTGAAGCTTTGTGCATGAAATCAGAAGTTCACCTGAAAGATGACAGTCCTACAGACATGAAGCAAACAACATAAAGTTTTATGAGGAGGGAAATTTGAATATTTGACTTACTGTAGAGAATATGAATGTGTTGAATAAACTTGCGTTTGCAGGGGACCATAATATGCATATCAATATGTCATTCTGATTTGTGTACGACAGTATTTAATAACAGTTGCAAGGGTTTGACTAGATTTGGTTGATTGATATAAATAAGCAGTGTTTGGAGTTTTGACATGATGCTTGATAATGATTTAAAATTTTGACTTGATGCTGAGATATGTTAGGGATTGATAAAACTCACCGTGATAACAAATTTGGGTTTTGATCTGATGACTAATGATTTGATTTGACAACTGATGATTTGCCTTGATGATAAGTGCTATGTGGGCATAGTAACTTTTTGTGATTGATGTTGGCATTAACTTTGCATTGGTCTCATTATCTTTGGCACATTGGTTGAATTATAAATAGTTTTGATTCAGTATGCAACAATCTCACTATGAGTGGATGAAACTTGTATGACTCATTCTTGGTATACGCATGAAACTTATATGATTTGTCCCTGATGTATCCATTCATATTTAGTAGCAGAAATGGTTCATGCTATGATCATGAGGATGGCTTGATAGTGCTTGGTAAATAAAAGGTTGTTGTAACTTGATATTTGATGTGAGCTCTACCTGTCACCCAAGAATTTGTTATGGTAATATTGATGATTTTGATCTAACATCTAAGGCTTGATAAGCATACTCAATTGATTTGATTGCACAGTGTTGATTTTTGTAAGGCTAAGCATATTGGTTTGGTAAAATGTTATATTTGCAAAAAGAAATGTATAAAGCAAGCTCCCTGAGCCTAATATGTCCGCATTGATCTGGGGAAGCCAAGATGACGTGTCAATCCAAACCTCTACTTCAAAAGTGGTCCAAGGTATGGCTTCGATTTTGGTTTTATATACTGATGGTCTATTCTTGAAAAGAAACGAGCCTCTAATGATCAAAGTAAGAGGGAAATGGCCCTTGAAGTTTGAAATGAAGAATCATGGCGTGATGTATCACGTCTTGAATGTGGGAAAAGAAAATCTATATAGTGAAGTTATTAAAGAAAGTGGAAATGCAAATATTTGGACCCTCCAATCAAATTTCAAGAAGTTATGAAATATTTTTGCACCTATCTTGGAAATCGATAGTTGATTTAAGCATTGATGTTCCATGTGAACACACGTTTGTATATTCTGGGTCAATGCATGATTCAGCCGCTTCATACACATTGAGTTACCGCCAAGCTCGCTTCGAGATATTTGCGTGGGATGATCTACTTTTGGTCTGTGATATGTGACTACATGGATGTATTGATGCTTTTTGGGATATTTGTTGATGAGATAAGCACACTTGGGTGTTGCCTTAGTATGAGATCTGCCATGATATTTTGGATGAGAAGTTTGTAGCTTTAAGCACGACTAAGGTTAAGTACAATGTTGCTAGCATGACTAGTTGTGACGCAGGATGAAGAAGCTCTTTGGCGAGCCTGTTTGAACAAGTTCTGGATATGACAAGGATACATTGCGATAATAATGAGTAGGATCCAATTGGCAAATATCTTCAACTAGTACTATTGTACAAGACAAGCTTAGGCTTGTGATTGCTACTTCTGTGAGAGGGAGGATGACTATTGTATCCTTTTTGTGATATGTATATTTTTTATTCTGATATGATATTTGATTTGATGACCTATATGAACAGGAGATTACTGCTATGATGATTACAATATATGAGCACGATGATATATTTTTTATTTATAGAGAGCATCGTTGATCGAGGACACTAAGCTAGCTCTTCCGCCCTATTTGAGCTCCCAGGGTGTGGAATTGAGATGGAAGGCTCGTGGGGTTGAGGGATCTCTGGACAATAGGGTATCACCCCTATCTATTACCCATAGGGTTGGAGATGTTGCTTCCCTATCTTGGTCTTTGCAGAGTATACCCCAGTTGGCATCATACCCACAAGTCAGGTTTGTTGGGATTGTCCCTCCCCGTTTGGCCAACAAGTTGAGGGGGCTTGGGGCATGTGATCCATACCTTTTGGTAAGTTGGGTATCTAGCCCAAGCACGGAATATGATGTAGGTGTTCTACCACATGACTATTGAGGGTCATTGTTGGGAAGATTGGCAGGCAATAAGATGGGTTAAGATGTGTTCCCCTATATCACCTATTGCTTGATATGGGGTTGTAGATGTTTAGCTCCCCCATGAGATTCTGGTTGAGATGTGCTCCTCTATGTGATTTTGAGATGTGCTCTCTGATGTTGATGTGGGTTGTAGATTTGGCTCCCCGCTAATGTTTCCAGGGTGGTAGCATTGGGCTTCCTACTGATAGTGATTTCGGGAGGTAGCAATGGCTCCCCAATGAATAGAGAGTGGTAACTTAGGCTCCCCTCCAATTTGAAATTCTTCTTTTAGATTTGAAAATGTTCAGCACATGAGCAAGGACAATCAAGAGAAAAGAAGGAATAAGCAAGAGATGAATCGATATGAACAATGACGATACATGATGATGAGATTCTTGAGATTGGATATGGTTTGATGACAGGATTCACATGACATGATGCAAGTGGAATTCCCCCTAGTTGAGAGGGAGTGTTGAAATTGGCAACTAGGGCCAAATTCCACTTTGGACAGCTCATTTGATGGAGATGATAATTGCATTGAATTCTTATTTTCGAGAGGACCAAAATCAACCTAAAGATCATCAAATTTGGATAAGGGAAAGTGTATTTTTGAATTATAAGCCCACATGTGCATATTTAATCAGGTTGGCCCTAAAGCAGATTGGACTCCCTTGGAAGGCTGTAAATACAAGTGATCTCGACCTCATTTGGACATCATCTTGGATCATTTTTCTATTCTCTTTCTTGTTTTTGGCTCGCACATGTCTGAAGCAAATCTGCGAAGGAATGGGTTCGCTCAAAGGTGAAATCGCAGGGTCCGAAGCTCGCATTTCTATTTTAGGGTTTTGGGCCTCATTTGCAGGCATGACAGAAAGATCTCGACTGCAGTCGCTCGCTAGACAACTCATCAACACAACTGAAGCTTTTTAGTTGCTCGCACAACTTGTCCTCCATGCGATTGGAAACTAAGGTTTTGGGTTACAGTCACTGGCTTGATACAGGATACTTTCAATTGCAGTCGCTGGCTTACAAGCTCCAAGGAGAGACTGGAACGCCTCAATCACTCGCATGAATCCTCCATGCGACTGGGACCTAAAGGTTGAAATTTCAGTTGTCCGAAGTTTTCGCTTGTTGATCGTTGTGTTCGGTAGTTGACCGCAGACAGTGACAGTTCATTATAGGCTTCTAAATCAGGGTTTTGAGTATGAACATTGTTGGGTTCATTTCATGGATGTTGTTTAGTTGATTTTGTTGGATAGTTGTATGGATGAAGATATGAATCTTTGTACTCTCTTTTGTTGAATCATTCAATGACAATCTAATAATAAGAAGAATTTGAAAGGGTTTTCCCCATGGTGGGTTTTTCCTTGATCTCCGAGCAATCTTGGTGTCTCTATGTGTGAATGCTTTTATTCTATTGTTCCTTTATGTTCTGCTACATTGCGGATGATGATATTGTTCTTTCTATATAGTTGCATATGTTGTTGAATAATGATGTAAATCTGAATAATGCTATGATGTTATGGGGTAAATTTAATGTGTTAATGAAGAAATGCAATTATCAAAGCAAAGAACAATATAGCCCTAAAAAAAATTAACATATAAAAGAGGCCTAAGGGAGAGGCCTAGTACACATCAATGAGACAAACTTCATTGAGTGTGGAGGCTAGAAAGATGTAGTCCTAGAGGAGCCAAGATACAAGGCTGCGTAGGGCTGCTAAAGGAGCTGATATCTAGAGAGACCAAGGGTTTCTGTTGAAGGAGGATCCATGTCATTTATTTTGCGCAAGAGAAGGATGATTCATGGTATAATTATGAGCAAGGAAGGCCGCAAAAGAGATAAAGAGTCTAGCCACAGCCCACCAAGAATCTGATCTGTAGCAGAGATAGGGTAAAGAGTCTAGCCGCAAGTGTTAAGTGACCTGATCCAAGGCAGATCTATAGGCCGAGACCTAGATCAGGTGTTGTGGGTTAGTAAGAAAGGTATGCTGGTTAGGTCAAGTACCTTAGAGACTACAGCGAGAAGGATAAAGCATGTGGGAGGCTGGAATGAAGGGTCTCAAGGATTGCAACTCATTTCTTATATCATCTTCTGTCCAAGAGTGTGAGTTACCTCAGGAAACCGCATGAGCGAGTTCTATGGTCTTTTGTGAAGGAAAAGGGCAGAGTCTGTACAGGAGAAGTGCACCAACTGTGCGAGGTTATTAGTGCCCTAGTTGGGACTCTATCCTAACTCGTAATCCACATAAATCTCTGTCCTAGTGTTCTGTTGTATGCACTCAGGTTCTGCATAGAAAGAGAAGGGTCGAGACCCTTAAAAGGAGCCTACAGACCTCTGTTATAAGACCGCTAAGCCTCAAGAGTATTGCGCTGGTGGTTCTGTGGTGTGGGCAGTCCTTAGTGAGGCCGAATCTTATCTCTGGTTGTGAACAGGAGCAGCAAACAAAAAGGGCAGAGGAGCTGGGCTTGTGACAATGTGAGAGGGCTGGTTGATGGAGTGAAATGGTTGCAGAGATAGTGTAGAAGGTTTGTCCTTGAATATGTGAGAGGACAGCAGGGCATTGAAGACTAATATGCAGTAGTTTGAGGGCAATCAAATACTGTAAGTAGTATAAGGTTTAGGGCTGCATAGAACAGCGATCTAAGGAGCAGAATAGCTGGAAGTTGCAGACTTTGTTACAGTGCCTATGTATAGTGATGTTTGAAGTAGCAATCCACTGTTAGAAGGCAGATCTGTTGAGCCTAAGAATAGTGACTCTGAGCAGCAAGAACATTGTGTGAAGGCTGTTTGTTGATGCCCTATGTACAGTGACATTGGAGGAGCAATCCACTGTTAGAGGGAAGACTATTTGGGCCTATGTTCAGTGTATTTGAGGTGGCATATCACTGAGAAGACAGACCTTTTGGAGCCTATGATCAATGTCTTTGGAGCAGCTTAGACCACTGAAAGAATGCAGTTTGTTGAGGCCTATCAAAAAGTGCTTTTGATGTGGCAAATCACTGTAAGAAGGCTGAGTATTTGAGCTGGTGTGTGCAAGCAAATCTGGAGCAGGAGAGGACCATGTGAGAAGCTGATTGAAGAAGGCAAAGGACCTTCCAGATGTCAAGGACAACATGAACAGAAAGGTCTGTGCCAGATAGGCTACTTCAGGAAGTAAGCTAAGTGTTTGTTCTTGGCTAGTTTTTTGTGGGCAGATTGCAGAATGATCCCTGGTACGGGAGCCCCATGATTCTTTTATTGATTGGCTAATAAAATAATCAAGCATTGGGCTCATATATCTGTGCACTAAATTGATTTCACTGCTGAAGATTTCTGCTGTGCAAAGTGCTAGAAAGTTGTGGTATTTCAGTGTGTTTATGATCATGTTTTTAGACAGAGACCTGATTCTGAAGTGCCAAGGAAAAATCAACAAATGGGCCTTTTTATAATGGACATTCCTTAATCTGGCATTTGCGGCTAACAAGAAATTTATCATTACAAGGGCATGGGATATGGGAAAGGGTAATGATTAAAAGGTTCAATTAAAAGGAAAATAAAGTGAAACATAAGAGGCAGCACAACGAAGTTGTAAGACATATTAATAGTTATGTCTAACATCAAAGAGATTATTTTAGATTAAAAATTTCTTGTTTCTTGCATGTGTGAGAATTTAATCTGCAATGCAAAATTACTGTTGCCAGATTAGACAGTGTTCTAGAGAATGGAGTGTAGACATATAGAAACCTATAAGAGGTGGAATGCTTAGTTATGTTCCCAATTTGTTTGAACAATTTCCTCTGATCAAGACGCGGGAAGAATGCCCTTATCCAATCTGGAAGTATTACAATAAATTGCAGTCAGTTGACAGCATTCAATGAAGATCTTTCGTCTAAGAAGCCACAGTTGGTGGGTATCTATTTCCCCAAATGCACCTAGGTCTGACTGCTTGGAACAACTCACTTGCACAGGTGAGATGACTCACAAGAGGAGAAACATGTTTCTAGAGGATTTGAACCTTGGTGTGGATAATATTTTTATCTCCGCTTAACCATCAAACCAAGGACCCGTTGACTTGGTTCTCAATTTAACAGCAGAGGGAAACGCCAAAATAACCTAATTTCTTTATTAGGATTATCTAATTAAATTCCTACTCAACCAATTTTATAAAGGTAGATGAGAATTGAAGGGATATCCACAACAAACAAGACAATGTGGGGACTATATCTAATTAACAAGGGTGATAAGAAAGCCTGTGAGCTTACCATATGCATTTCCAATTTGAGTTGTGCTGTTGAATGCAATGGTAACTATAATGCAAAGAACCATGAGAATCCAATTAATTTCAGGAATGTAAATCTGTCCAGCGATGTCTTTTGAAGTATGAAGGACCTTCACTCGTGGAAAACAACCAAGTGCGACCGCCTGCTTAATAATCGTGAAGGTAGCAGATATGGTAGCCTGACTGGCAATAACAGCAGCCATGGTTGCAATGACAAACACTGGCCAATAAGCTGGGTCTGCAGGACAATATAACAACCATCAACCAAACTCAATTAGTATCATTTGCTAAAAGGAAAGGCAACAATTATACGTGCTAAAAAAACCAACCTGGAATAGACCTATAAAAGGCTTCTTTCACATCTTCTTGATGGTGCATAAGATATGCCGCTTGTCCCATATATTGCAAAAGCAGGCAAGGAAACACAATTGATGTGAATGCAATCTGCATAAAGAGTAAAGCTGATTTTTCATACAGGGAAAATTGTAATGACCCATTTCGATCTATAAGCAAAAGAGTATTAGCATGCATACGATGTATGCATATGATAGCTACATATGCACACATAGCATGCCCTGCAATAGTATACTTATTAAATAATTAGGAAAAATGTTTAAATGAATGAAAAGGGACTAAATACCTAAATTATTGAGAAAATAAATATTACCTAAAATCCAACACTTAAAATATACATATTAAATACTTCGTACTTATAAGGTTGTTAAATCAAATTTACAATTCCAATCATTCTAATGCAAATATTGATCACTATAGAGTTAAAGTTATAAGTTAAGCATTGTTAATATATATATATATATATATATAAATATATACATAATTAAAGTTTCTAAAATAATAACAAAAATTTGAATTATATCATAACTATTGATATTATTATAATTAAATTTTATAAAAGTTAAAGTTATTAAAGTTTAAACATGTCAAACATATGAAGATATAAACACATATCCTCATCTCCCATTACATGTAAAGCTATATCTGTCAAATAAAATCTAATGAGGGTGGTGGAAGAAGGCGGTGACTGCACGCAGAGACAACGAGGGAGGAGGGGGTTTTTAGGAAAGAAAGACTAGAAGGAGAAAGGGAGATCTGAATCAGAGCAGAAGATTCGATTCAGAGCTGGATATTTGAATCAAAACTTGAGAATTGAGCAATTATTCTTGAAGCTTTTGGGCACGGGGGACCAAAATACTCCAATTGGAAAGTATTTTGGCATTGAGTACCAAGGTTGTGCTCAGCGTGGCTGGGAGGTTTCGATCATTTGGTAACAAGAGAAAAATTGGGAATGAGGACAGCCTGGGATCGACATCAAATTCAAAGAAAAACAAACAGGTATTTCCATAAGTTTCACTGTCTGCAAAACTAGAAGTAATTTCATAGATTTCTGTACTTAGAGATCTTTACAAAAACAAGATAAACCATAAAAGAATCAAACGGGAAAAAAAGAAGAGAAGGTTCTCTTCACACAACCACCAAACATATTAGCAATTACCTGAACAGCTAAGGTTGAAAAATGGCCTAAATCAGCAAAGAGTGCTTCTGTACCTGCAATAACAATGAAGTTCATAGCAAGAAGAGTCACAATGTTTAAGTATAGAAGACATTGTATTGATATAAAATCGAGTTAGAATTGAATTACTTCAAAAGAAAATATTACCAACCTGTTATACTCAGCATAATCCCTCCTAGAGAAGCCCAGCTACGTTTCGTCCCTACTCTGAAATACTTCACTATATAAACTGGAGAAAAAGCTTTTAAGACAACTGTATCATGCTTACATATATTGTAAACTCCAATAATTCCAATGCATAGGAACCAAAGAAGAACTGCTGGGGCAAATAGCCATCCAACTTTGCCTGTACCATAATGCTGTACACTAAATAGAATAACCAAGATGAGCACTGCAACTGTCACAACTACAGCTGCAAGAAATAGAACACTCTTAATGCTATAAAATATCATAAAAGACAATTGCAATTTCCTCCATCGTTTGTATAAAAATTACCAGAAAACAGAGCCAAAAAAATCAATTTCTGAATATTTTAATGGCATTTTTCCAGTTCCTGTTAGGTAGTCATTTGATAAGGCTGCTTGTATTGACTTATTTTAGCTGGGTAATTTTATCATTGCAGGCACAGAGGCAGACTGAAAATCAAGAGACGACAGCTACAAGAAGTATAAATTGCTTATTTTGATCCTATTTAGAACAATCTCTTTCTGTTTAACCATCTGTATTTTCATTCACTGACCATAATCTTGCTTGACATGGTGATGAGAGTGCAAAACCTTTGAAATGAGACAGGCATTGAAAGTTTGGTAACTGCATTAACTCCAAACTATGCCACCAATAAAAATTAAAAATGATCACAACAAGAAATGTGTATCCCATAAACAAGGATAGCAAGCAACAGGTGTTAAATTATCAAAAGATTCTGGCTTGCTTACCATTTTTCATTTTAGGATGGTCTACCTTGATACCACCAACAGATGAAAGGACTGCAAAGGACATACAAATTTATATGAGTACACCAACTAAACTGTTTTAGAATATCCCACATAATGATATATACTGATTCCCTCAAGAAAAATATAACAAGAAAACCACTTGGGCGTAAATAAATTACTTCCAATGTCTGGTGTTAGCTTTTCAATTCAAACCAACTATTATTTACCAAGGCCCCTAATCTAGAAGTGTTAATATGAGCGTGCCATCAACTCTACCTCCAATCTATGCTTTTCTAGAAAACAACATATTTATTTTAAAGGACCATATTGATATACATTATTCAGATACAGAGGTACAAAATGGTTCTAAGCACTAAGTACTTTTCGTAAAGGGAAACATAACAGGCTCCAATATCCCTCCTTATGGATGCTTATAAGATGCATCCAACTACTGCATTAGGACATATGTTGTTTGTGCACACTGCATATGGTGTGATTCTAAGGAACTTAACAAGTGACATAGCTTGGTACACATGCTGCACATTAACCAGTCAGCCAAACGCAAAATATTTTAATTTTATAATATGTAAGGAACCAATGAGACAATCGTTTATTGCATATGTATTACAAATGTGTTGGTGAGTCAGATTATCCAATATAGGTCCGCCCCACCACATCAATTGCACATGTGCAACACCTAGCCTCCAAGTGTGTAATGTCAACTCCTCAAACAACAACAATTTCAGGGCTACAAGGTCTGCTTACTACAAATTATATTTAAGTCAATTCAAATCTGGTCTGTAGGTCGGCCCTAACCCCCAATACAGGTTAACCAATCAATTTAAAATATTGTTGCACAAGAATATATATATACACCCAACCACAAGGAGCGATCCATAATCTCTGGATGCTATACTTCGCTGGATTAATGTCTGTAGGGTTGGTTCCTTGTGACCTGAAACCATAGAATCAACCTTACATCGAGCCAGGGTGAGCACTGATTGTAGGGGAGCAGAAGGTAACTCATTTGCATCTTATTGATCCAGTGAATCAACTGCTGGGTGTTTCATACTAATGTTTGACGTAGGATATGCCAGCAGAAAAGTCTTCAGCTTGTGCCATTGCAAATCTGCAAGGGTACAACCAGTACTTGACATATTTTCATACAACATTTCTGGCATGGCATCCTTCAGCAAATCTTCAATTCTGTCTCTATTCAAGCTCTCTATTCAAGCTCCCTGAATAATTTCCTCTTTTTAAACACCACGTGTGCTACGCTTTTAGCAGCCGTATTGGGTATCTCCAAAGCATGGCACAAATCAGATGAATGGCTTTAAGCAGTTCCAAATTAATATGCACATGATAAAGCATTTGATGCCTTCATTTTGGCCTTTTACTGCTCCGGAGTCTTCTCATAATATGGATTCTGTTGTACCTTGGTCTGTGGAGGAAAGAGGTTCACTGTTATATGACTTTTTCTGATCATTCTGTTCTGTCCCATTCTCTAATTCTGAAGTTATAAAACCCGTTGAGTCTGCCTGAGTTATATTTTTTGGTAGTCATATTCTGTTAATTTTAGCTATGTTCTATGCTAGAACAATTTATTTCAATTTCTTTTCCACATTAGCAATCACATCAGCATAAAGTAAACTGCAGATAGAACATAAATATAAATCGCAGAAGGTGGCCAGAGTGTTGGGCAGCCCAAATGGCATGACCAGGAACTCGAAGTGCCCACAATGGCACCAAAAAGCTGTCTTAGGGATATCCTAGTCCCTCACCCTGATCCGGTGGTACCCTAAACGCAGATCGATCTTAGAGAAGTACTTGGCTTCTCTAAGGTCGTCCATCAGCTCATCTATGCGGGGAATAGGGTATCGGTTCTTCAATGTCTTCCAGTTGAGATTCCAGTAGTCAATGCACATCCGAAGGGTTCCACCCTTCTTCTTCACCGGTACCACTGAAGAAGCGAAGGGATTGGAACTTGGCCTGATATGGCCCAATGCTAATAGTGTTGTCGCGCAAATTGACACGACAACGCTCGGACCGGGGGCTGTCACTCTGATCCCCGATCCCTCCGTTTAAGCCTGTCTCCCACGGCTAAGGGGGGTAGACCCTGAACAAAGAAGGACGACCAACTGCGAACCAGTTGGTTGGGAGACACGAGACACGACAAGACAAACACTAGATAATTTCGATTAACTTAGACCAGTGCCTTAAATTGATTGAAATACTTCTTAGAATAACCAAAACGATATCCAGCAACTGAGAAATTTTAAAACGAGTGCTAACCATTAACTAGATATCAAATTTGTATCTCGAGTTGAAATTCAGCGTGAAAGAGATAGCACGAAAACAACTAAATCTGACAAAAGATAATTTTCCACGAAATTTTTTTTTTTTTTTTGTTTAATGCTTTCTGACAAAATTACAACAAAAGATAAAAATTAATCCTAAACCCTAAAAGACATTTTTCATCTGATTTTCATTTATATATGTTTTTTATGATTTTTTAATTATTTTAAAATAAAACAAAATTTATTTTTTTTAAATCTAAACTAATAAAGATCTCAAAACCCTAAACTTTTTTTTTTTTTTTTTTTTTTTGGTGATGTTATTTATGTTATATATATAATAATATATATATATATATATATATATATTTATAACAAAATAAAATAAAAATTCTAAATTAAATCTATTTTGAACTAAAACAAAACTCAAAAATATTTCTAAACTAAAACTAAACTAATCCTACATATATACTAAACTAAAAAAAACTAAAAAAAATAACAAAGCTTAACATACATAACATATATATACATAAAAAAAAAATTGAAACTTTAAAAAAAAAAGAAAATTTTCAAAACAAAACCAACGAAGAAATAAACCTACACTATCAAAAATGATAAACGAAAATACGTGACTCACCTAAACCTGCGAAACTGATTTCTAGTTATGAAATGAACAGGCCAAACCCTTCACGCATTTAAAGAAGTGAACAGACACAGGAATCTCAGGCAGTCTTACCAATCTCACGCATACCTGGCCCGACTCAACCTGGACGAGAACCACGCACCTGCGTTCACCTGTGGATACCTGTGCATGCAGCCCTCGACGGATTCGATTTGTATGTGCAGATGATAAAACGACAATGAAACAAATGAAGAGCTGATGCCAATCAGTTTAATCATTCATCGACAGAGATTATTGGCCCACGATGCATTCACCAGCACCTGAAATTTCGACTTGTAAAGAAAACAATTTAAATGTGGCTGCTATAATCCGTTTTCTGAGTTTTACAGGTTATGGTGTTTTGCAGGTACGCAGGTTTAGCATCGGGCAGCGGAAAGGAGTGGATGCAGCTTTGTGAGCAGTGAGGGCTGGAGATAGGCAGGTGCTTTGCCAGGTCCACGTAACAAGAAACTCGAAAACAGCTAAATCAAACCACGACTGCAACGACCTGGCCCGTGAGGCAAGAAAATCGATCCTGAAGCTCACAGTTCAAAATTTTGTTTGCAGGTTCTTGCATGCCAGCTCGATTTTTTTTTTTTTTATGGCAATGGTAGCTGGACAGCGTAGAAGAATACCCAAGCAGTCACCCACGCACCTAAGTGTCTGAAAAATTTGATCGAGACCAGAAAAAAAATGAATTTCAAACTGGGACAATGCCTGGCCGCTGCGTGTTGGAATACTCGTGTCGGCAAGTGATGGAGAAATCGATCTTATAGCCAAACCTTGGCCCAATTACAGGAAAACCAGTTTTCACTATCAAATGGCAGAGTGCATTCGAGGGTGGACAGAAAGTTTGCGTGTAGAACGTTTGAGGAAGAAGATCGACTGCTGAAAAGCCAATGAAGGTGCTGCGCTGAAAATCCAGAGCAACACCAAAATTTAATTTGTATAAACTTTCAGAGATTGCCTGAACACCTTGCAACCTACAAACGAAAACAAGCACCCGAAAAATATCTGCAAATATGAAAGCTAAAACCCTGCAAACTGATCAAAATTTTAAAATTTAAAACTTTGGCTCTGCAAAGCCAGATTTGTCAGTTACCATCCAAAAAAATTTTAGGAAATTTCAGATTTAAAAATGCTTCAGAAAACTCTCAAGAAATAACACAAACGAAATGATTAACCCAGGGCCAAGATCAGCTGGGCTCTGCAAAGAAGGGCCTGTGGGAGTTGGCTGGTTCAGCCTAGAACTTCCCCAAACGCCCAGCAATATTCTTTAGAAAAGGTTCTCCTGCACAACTTAAGCAACCATTAGCATAGAGAGAATGAATGCTGCTAGATCTCAGAAAATAATGGAGACACCTGCCATTATCTCAGAAACCCTAACAACCCTCAAACCCTAGCACATGAACAAGATACCTGTGCTCACGATACTAAAAAAAAAATCATTAATGGCTGAAAAATGAAATATGCAGAAAATTAACATCTCACAGCACTTCCAGAGAGTAACACCAGCCAAATTTGGACCCCAAAGTCTTCTTTTATTCACCAGAAAAAGATTACAAGAGAGCTTCTTCAGTACAAAACTCCCAGATCAGATGTTCTGAAATGACCTCCTAAAACCCTATATAAAGGAAATGATCCCAACGGCTAGTTCGAGTGATCCATGCTGAAATGATCTCGACCGTTGATGAGGATCAAGACATCTCTTGATCCCATCCGTCGATTTAAAATATTATTATTTTATTATTTTTTTTAAATTATTTTTTTAAACTTTTATTAATTTTTTATTATTTATTATTATTTTTTTTATTTATTTATTTATTTATATTATTATATTAATTGATTATTATTTATTTATTATTTTATTTGTTTAATATATATATATAATATATAAGTATAAATATCATTTTAATGGATCATCGAACTAAGACCTTGGAAACATCACCTAGGACCTAGGACTTAGGACTCAGGACTCATGAGGGGATTTAAACATTTTTCAACCCTCAGGACACATTACATTATGACTTTAACAATTTACATCCAAAGGGAGAAAAAAAACCCCTTTAACACAGACCCTCACAAATCACCCAGTTCTGCAACACGACTATAATCTAGCAGGCTAACACGCTAGGATTCTCTAAAATTCCACTGACAAAATCTATCCCGGCTTTGGGGTCAGGCTTGAAGGAAAACTCTGCCGATCCGTGGATCGGTGAGACGAAAAACCTTCCGGGACATAGATTATCATAGGAAAGTTAGGTCCACCTAGGCAATTTACAACACGACTCACATCTGCTAGGATTATTTACAATTAACACATGCAGACTGGGTTTACGATCAGATGGATCAAGCTGCTGATGACTGCAGGATGGCACGGATACGCTGATCAGGCGCTGCCCCTTTTTGCGAAGAAACAGGGGGTGTACTGCATGGGTAGTTGACCGGTAGAGGTCAACATGGTGCATGTGCACTCATGCTAGTCATCGTCTGTCAAAAACTTCCTTCGTTTGCCCTTGTTGGCATTGTCTTAGTCCCGGAAGACTCTCCCTTACTCTTCTTCCTTGGGCACTAGGTCGCATAATGACCCATCTCCCCACAGTGGAAGCACTTGATCTTGGAGAGATCATTCTTCTTTCGCTTCTCCTGCTTTCCCTTAGATGCTAGGGCCACATCCTCCTCCTCCTCCTTGACCTTGATCCCTTTGCTGCTGCTACCTATCTTCGACTACCGTCTGATCTCTTCCTGGCAAAGAGTTGCCCACTTCTCGTCCCAAGGTAGGAGAGTCCCTCTACCTAGGACACTCTGGACAAACACTTCCCAATCTTTTGAGACAGTGTTCAGGGTTGTCCTCACCATAAGCTCTTGATCCGGTGTCGCTCCTATAGCAGTCAACTGGTCTCGGATCTCATTCAGTCCTTCGAGGAAGGTGTCAATCGATTGACCCTTCTTCATTTGATATGACCTCATCTGGTTCTCGAGCAGCATTCTTCTCTGCACAGAAGTATGCTGGTACAGCTTCTTGAGAGCCTCCCACATCTCAAATGTCGTTTCCTTCTTGGCTATATGTGGTACCACATGATCCTTCACCCCATCAAGGATAATGCACTTGGCCCTCACCATCACCTTTTCGTACTTGTCGTTATCATTGGGGTTGAATGGGATAGCTATAACCTTCAAAGTGAAGTTCTTGACACAATTCTTGTCAAGCACTGATAAGATTCTGGCCTTCTAGACTGCAAAGTTCGATGCTCTGTCCAGTCTATCCTGGTCTCTTACCCCGTGTAGTGCCATGACGCTCCTCTACTTCCCTCCTGGAAGTTCTCTATTCAACTCCTCTGGGTCTCTAATTCTCGTCTAGAAGTTCTCTTCTGGACTCCCTCTGAGTCTTGATTTCCCTCCTGGAAATCCTTCTGCCACTTGTTGAGATGCCCCCTACTCTAATCGTCTTATGCAACTGCACTGCTAATCTGGGTTCCTCGGCTAGAAACCCTCTGTAAAAACTCCTCTGGCCCTGCTCTGTCAGGGGTTGTTCTGACTACAGTACCTCACGAGCTCCACTCTGCAATATTCTTGCAGCCGTCTAGACTCCAGCAACTGCCTCTCTGTGAAATGCGTCAGCCCCTCTCTGCCCCACGCTCGCTCTGCATCACCCCGGATGGGTCTGCGTCAGGCCTGGGATGCCCTGCGTCAACCCTCTGGCCCTCTGCGTCAACAACGCTAACCTCTCTGAGGCTCTTCGCAGCTCCCACTTCTTTTGCATGGCTCTAGGTAGCTCTGCGTTACACTTCTTGACTTCTGCACTGCTAGAAACAGCTTATGTCACCTCGAGACAGTTGTTTTCTGCTGCTATTGCTCCACTTTGTTGATGTCTTTTAGTCCTCCTGTGATCTGTAATCACGCTCTGATACCATGTTGAAGTTGAAGTTTCCAAATTTACCTAGTTTAGAAACCCTTCATGCACTTTTTCTGATTTATTCGTAGCTACTTGTTATTTTTTCTTTAACAAGTTATTTACAAAGTAAATACTGAAAATAAACACCAGTGCATTCTCAACATATTACAGATCAGCAACTAAAAGAAACAAGAACAAACACACCACATGACACCATAATTTTTGGACCAATGTCCCTGGAAAAACCCAATGTGGGAAAACCGATGCAACTATCTGAGGGTTTTCTTATTAAGCAATATCATAGTACAATCTGGGTGCCAAAACTGGCCTACCCAGCAGAGAATTTCCTTAGCAGCTATACCTCACAGTTTGAGAGAAATCTCCTTGCTGAAACCTAGAAAACCCTTCCGGCAGTGCCTTAGCACAAAACTACTTTGCAACCCTAGCGTCTGCCCAATCTGGACTGCGTCATCACTCCTAGCCCAACAATGGCCTTGCGTCAACCTTCCTTGGCCTGTTCAACCCCAGGAGGCCCTGCATCAGCTCTGGGAGCCTCTGCGTCAGCCACGATGGCCCCTCTAATGCTCTATGCAACACTTGGCTGCCTCTACGTGGCCCTGCGTGAGCCCTTGCTGGCTCTGTGTCACCCTCTTTGACTACTGCGCTGCTCTCCCGGCGCAATCTCTGCCTTCTTTGTTTCTCTATATTCAATGCCCCTCAACTGCTCTCCCGATCACTGATTCTATCTCTCTTAGCAAACCCCACTCTAGAGAATAGAATGGTTGATCATCTAGTGTACTCTCCAAGTGACCTCAAGCCTCCTCTTATACTTTTCCTGTTGACATCTCAACAACCGAGATTAAGTCCCTAATCAACGGCGAAGATTAGATCTGGCTTGATCCATGTCTTTTAGACCACTCTAACACAGATTCATATTAATACACATTAATATTTTATTTTCCCTAAGTTTAGACTTAGGGACTCCATTAAAAATATTAATTATTTTAATATCTCCTAATCTGTTTAGAATCTGCCCAAACCCTTTCTGGGTATTGGAGATCTCATGTGCCCCAACCTCTCCACCAAATTTCGTGGCTAGAGCACATCCGATGCTACCCTAAATCAACAGGTAGTCATACTTTGTTCCTACTCCAGTGTGACCTTCTTTACGACCTTTCTTTCAATTGCTCAAGAGGGGCACGAATATTAGGTGCTACTAAACAATTTAGCAATGTTGCTTAGGTTCTGGGAACCCGATATGACTAGAAGACACAAGATGAGAGCATTGTTACACAACATGTCAGCATGGGTAAATATAAAAATTTTGTAGCATTTATCACCACCATTGTAAGCCCAAAGTCACAAGTCAAAACATTGTAACAACCATGTGAGGTTTTGTATTAGGTATCCCAGGCCTATTTCTTGTTCTCATTGGTTGTATCTTTTTGTCTTCGTATGACCATGGTTGGTCCCTTGTTGTTCACTTTAGGTTCCTCTCATCCTATATAGGATTGGAGGGCCTTAGGTGAGCTTACTTGAGAATGCATGGTTTTATGGGACACTACTTTTGTAGGGTTGATCACCAATGTATGGGGTAGTCTAGCCTTCGTTAAGGTGCACTATTTTTTCCACATGCTTAGAGCCTACTGAGTTTGTAGGTATCTATGGATTAGGTGTAGTATCACTCAAGCATCTCTCACGCATGGCGGTCTCATTTTGAGAATTTTTACATTTCCCAAGGTAGTGCATGATTCCCAATGCAATGTGGTCCCAATGGCAAAAAAGTCAACTTGATCTCATATTTTTCATTTTTCAGAGAGGAGTCCATGTTGTTGAAAATTCGTAGCTCAGAGATGAATTTCCTTAAATAAAAGCTCCTTCCTGACAATTTTGGAGTGACTTTCTAAAATTAGAAAGTCATGTCTAGCATCTCAAGTATGAATTTCCAAAAACAAATCACCTTGCATCAATTGGTAATAAAGTATAGTTGATGGAAAATCACTTAACTTATCATTAATCAATCTTAATAGTTCAATCTTGACTTAATCAACAGTATTATTAATATTATTATCATTATCCTTTACGATATTATGATATTATTATTAAAAAGTATTACAAGTCACCTTACCTTCATCACCTCAATCACTTCGCACATCTCTCCTTGATGTCTCACATAGCACTACGTAACTCTCTTTATCACTCTTAATGATACATTACACTCTCTCTAACGCACTCATTAAAGACATGGCATATTCCTCTTACACTCATTAAAGGCATGTCATAAAAGATTCCTCTTACACTCTCTTTAATGCATATGTTACACTCTCATTTACTTAGGCATGCGTAACTCTCCTTAATGGCATAAGTTACACTCCCCGAAATGGCATATGTTACTCTTCCTCAAGGCATGTGTATTGCTCCTCCTTTATGACAAGAATTTGTGGCTCCTTCTATATATGTATCTCATATCATCTCATCTTCTTACCACTTGTGCATTGTGAGAAAAAGAATTTGATCTTATGAGAAAGAGTTGGAGAGACTTGAAGAAGATTGTGACAGAAACAGACTTGGAGAGTAAGAGAAAAACTTGGTGAGCCAAGGTTGATTCAGTGTTTCAGTGTTGATTCAGTTGAAGGAAAGGTTGATTCAATGTTTGCATCTAACGCTGCTACCAGTGATCTTCATGCTACAGCTTGTTCAGATTTGGGTGAACTTACCCATTCTCTTGATCTCTCATTGTACTATGTATCTCTGCTAAACAAATGATATCTAATAGAAGAAGAATTTGGTTGGGTTTTCCCCTTGTGGATTTTGCACTAGTCATTGCACCTAAATTCTCTATCTCATTTTGTTCTTGGTTGTCTTCAATTATGCATTTTGTTTATGTTCTATATACAATTGCTTAACTAATATTGCAACAAAATGAAGTTTTGGAATAAGTGATTGTTACAGCATAGAACATCAAAATTTCAACATGGTATCAAAGCTTTGGTGAAAACAAGCCCAAGAAAATAAGAGCTATCACTTCTTTGCAGAAATTTTACTTCAAAGATATCTTACCTACTATTGAAATTTGTTGCCCAAGAGGATAAGAGTTGTGACTTCTTTGCAGAAATTTTACGTCAAAGAGATCTTACTTGCTGCTGAAATATTACTTGTTGCTCCTTTGAAGATCTTGCTGCTGAAATTTGTTTGACTTGATCAAGATGTCTTCTTCTTACTTCAAGAATGAAGAGAAGTTGAATGATGCTTCGAATTTTGGTCCATCAAAGGCAAGATTGGATATTACTCTTGAAGAACATGATTTACTGGAGTATGTGGAAGACGAGGTAGCAGAACCACCAGAAAATTTGAATGTTGTTGTCAAGGTCAGATTCAAGAAGGGATAAGTCAAGGTTAAGAAGATTATCCTTGATTCTCTTGGAGACCATCTCATCACCTATGTCTCCAAGTTGAAGAAATCTAAGGAAATGTATGACAAGCTAATTGGAATGTATCAAGTAAACAACTTGAGTCAAATCCTTGCTTTGAATAATCAACTCAAGGACATTAAGATGAATAGATAAGAGACCATTCCAGCATACCTCATGAGGATATCAAAAATCAAGGATCAGTTGTCAATAGTTGGTGAAATTGTATCGAATAAAGAGCTAGTGTTGATTATGCTCGGAGGTCTTTCTCCAACTTGGGAAACTTTTTTACTACCATCAACAACAATGATGAGGTTAGTTTCTATAGCATCGGATGTGTTCTCGACACAAAATTTGGTGGAAAGCCTAGAATACCTGAGATCTCCAAAACCCAAAAATTGTTTCTGGAAATTCCACCTATAAGTGTCTCAATTAGATTATTAATCGTTTTTTAAATATTTCCTAAATCTAAACTTAGGAAATATGGTCAATTAATCAGTATTAATTGAGATAAGATGAGAATCATCTAGAAACTTACACAGATCAACTCCAAGATGATCATAGCCATTGATTAAGACTTAATCTTGGTCGTTGGTGCTCCAACAGAGGAATATAAGAAGTCGATGGGCACTTGGAGAAGATACACTAGCATTTCAATTTCCTTTGCAAATCAATTTATAGAGATCAGCAGTAGTTGTCAGAGCGTCGAAAATCGAGGCATAGATAGTGAACTGGAGGAAGTTTTCCAGATCCGGAGAGGCAGCAACAAGGGAACGATTTATTCCTAGTGAGGGAGCGCAGAGGACTGTGTAGTTCTTTCAGAGAAGCAATTCGATTTAGCTAGAGAGATTTATTTTCAGTTCCAGAGGCCGAGCAGAGGGTCAAGAGTGTCGGAGAAGTAATTTCCTCAACAGAGACAGGCAGGACAACTTCATCAGAGACAGTTTAGAGGCTCGACACCATAGGGTCTGCGCAGAGGCTAACCCAGAGGGTCGAGGAGGACGAGTTTATGAAGAGAAGTTGGGATGGCATTGCTTGTGGAAGAAGGGTAATTGCCTTAAATAGCTTTGACCAGGTTTTCTTGTTGTTTGGATTGCTAGTTGGGCATCCATAGATTGTACTCAAATTTCACTGCTGCATAATAATAAAAACCCTCGGTTGCTACGTCTGTTTTTCCAAGTTGGATTTTCCGGGGAGAATTGTCCAAAATAACGATGTCAATTTGTGTGTGTGTGCTAGTATTTTCTCAGTTTCTTGCACTATTATTTCTGCAGTATTTTATTTGTGAAGGTTGCAGTGTGATTTATTTGATATTTTCCATAGCAGATAAATTGTTAAAATAATTAACGATTAGAAAAATAAATTCCAGTTGCTGCAATAGGATTTCAGTATTAAAATTTTCACATGGTATCAGAGCGTGAGTGATCAACTGGGAAGCTCAAAAGCGAAAGAAAGAATTTCGTTGTTCAACAAGAGCAATAGGTGGAAATTGCTAGAGGCATTGCAGTCCATTGACAAGCAAGCCGAATTACTGGGGCAGAAATTTGATTTTCAATTGCAGGGTTGCAGAAAAATTCGATTTTCCCGAGATAGTGATTCCAACAATCAAAGGGAGCAACTGCAACTCAGATTTTTCATTGAGCATATTTCTGGTTGGACACAGAGGGTTTTGCAGCGGTTTGCAGAAGTAGAATCCGCATCGGGTGGAAGAGAAAAACACACATAGCAGAGGAAAAATTTATCTTACGGAACTTCGAGTCTTAGAAGTTCGATTTTTCTAGGCAAATTGGCAATATCAACTAACATATTTTTGCATTGCATAAGGGAGTGTGAGTAGCAGAGCAACAACCAAGCAAAGAAAAAGAGGGAGTTTTCGGCAGTTTCTGAGATGGCCACAACAAGGCTTAGAGATCAGGATAGGTTGGAGGAAGCATCCAACAATGTCATCAGGAAGGCAAGGATGTCCTTCCTTCTAGATGAATATGGCCTAAAAGCCTACATAGATAATGTGGTGGCAGTTCCTAAGAATGCGGATCAGCTAAAAGAATATAGGAAGGAAATGGTGAAGGCGAAGCAGTTGATCCTCTATGGAGTCCAGGACCATATAGTCTCACATATAGCAACCAAGGGAACGACCAAAGAGATGTGGAATGCTCTCTCCACGCTATACCAAGGTACTTCCGAGCAACGGAAGATGTTTCTAGAGGAGAAGTTGAGATGCATCAGGATGTAGAAGGGGGAAGGCATAGATCCCTTCCTCACCAAGATTCAGGACGCCTGAAACCATCTTGAAGTTGTTGGAGTAGCACCTTTGTTGATTTGGGGTAGCACTGGATGTGCTCTCGCCATGAAAATTGGTGGAGAGGCTAAAGCACATGAGATCTACAAGACCCATAAATGGTTTGGGCAAATTCTAACCTGTTTGGGATATATTAAAATAATTAATATTTTTAATGGAGTTCCTAAGTCTAAACTTAGAAAAAATAAAATATTAATGGATATTAATATAAAACTGTGTTAGACGGTTCAAAAAGTCATGGATCAAACCCAATCTAATCTTAGTCGTTGATTAGAGATTTAATCTCGGTCGTTGATGGACTAACGAAAAAAGTATAAAAAGAGGCTTGAGAGTTAGTTGGAGAATACACCAGAGTGATCAGTCATTCATTTTGCTAGAGCAGGGTTTCTAAGAAAAAGTGAATCAGTGATCAGCAACAAGGGGCAACGAGTACGAGGCAGAGAAGCAGGGATAATACTGGGAGACCAACACAAAAGTGGAGAGAGCCAGAGCAGCAGCGAGTCCAGGCTACGTAGAGCCCAACAGAGGCAACGCAGAGCCCAGAGAGACTGTGTCATCCACGCAGAGGGCAGAGGGAGTGACACAGAGGCTCCTTGAGGCTGCGCAGTGCCTCAAAGGGCTAATGCAGAGAGTCAGAGGGCTGACACAGGTCAGCAAGAGGGCCAACGCTGAGCTTCAGTTGTGCAGAAGAGGGTTGCGTGGGACAGGTTTTCTAAATACCTGTTTCTAGATATAGAGGTATTGATGTCGTATATTTTTCTCTATCAAGTGAGCCAGTTTAGGCACCCAGTTGTACTCTGATAAACTGCATAATAATATAACCCTCTGAACGATTGCATCGGTTTTCCCGCATTGGGTTTTTCCGGGGACATTGGTCCAAAAATAACGATGTCACTTGTGTGCTTGTTTTCCTTTAGTTGATGATCTCTAGATGTTAATATTGTACTTGTGTTTATTTTTAGTATTTACATGGTAAATAACTTGTTAAGTAATTAAATAAGTAGGACGAAATAAACCAAATAGTACAGGATGAATTTCTAACAGGTTAAACTTAGAAATTCCAACATGGTATCAGAGCGTGGTTGCAAATCACAAGAAAACTGAAGGCATCAGTCGAGCAGAGCATTTGCAGCAGATTCAGCGGTCCCGAGTGACACAGCTGATCCTTGCAGAAGGCAACAGAGGAAGGAGTGACGCAAAGAGACTACGTCATCATTCTGGGCCAGATAAAGGTAGCGCAGAGGCTAAGGGAGGCAGAATCAGGTTCATGCAGAGCCACGTAGAGGCCAGGACAGCTGACGCAATTGGCTAGGGGAGCTGATTTGTCAGTGTTAGGATTGCGTAGAGCCAAGTGGCTCAATCCTTCAGTTGTTGGGGTATAGGAGGCTGTGGGTAATTTGTGGAGCGAATCTGGTGGGGTATTGTGGTCAGAACAATACCTAACAGGACAAGACCAAGGTGGAGGGAGTTGCTGCCAAGGCGGATTTCTAGCCAAGGAATCTGGATCAGTGGTGTAGTTGCACAGATGATTGGAGTGGGGCAACTTGACGTTGGCAGAGGGATTTCCAGAAGGGAAATTGAGACTCAGAGGGAGTCGAATCGAGAACTTCTAGACAGAAAGTTGAGAGACTCAGCAAGAGTCGAACAGAGGACTTCTGGGAGGGAAGTAGAGAGATTCGGAGGAGTCGAAAGAAGAGCAGCGAGATGGTTGTGAATGGGCTGGGAGATCAGGATAGGTTGGACGGAGCGTCCAACTTTGTGGTCTAAAAGGCCAGGATCTTGTCCATTCTAGACAGACATCGCCTCAAGGGCTTTGTCACGAGAGTGATAGTTGTCCTCGTTGACCCGGTAGCTAATGAAAGGTACGAGGACACAATGGCTAAGATTAAGTGCATCATCCTTGATGGGGTCAAGGATCATGTGCTACCACATATTGCTGAGAAGGAAATGGAAAAGGAGATGTGCGATGCCTTGAAGACATTATACCAGCATACTTCCGTGCAGAGGAAGATGCTTTTGGAGAATCAGCTAAGGTCATACTAGATGCAGAAGGGAGAGCAGATAGATGTCTTCCTTAATCACTTGAAGGATATCTGTGACCAGCTAACTTCCATAGGGGCCACGCCAGATGAGGAATTGATGGTGAGAACCGCACCGAACACAATTTCTAAGGAATGGGAGGTATTTGTCTAGGGCATACAGGGCAGGATGAGTCTTCTAGATTGGGAAGAATTGTGGGCGGCTCTTCGTCAAGAAGAGATCAGATGGCTAACCGAGGTGGGGAGTAGCGATAAAGGGGTCAGAATCAAGGAGGAAAAAGAGGATGCAGCTCTAAAATCTACAGGAAAGTAGGAGAAGAGGAAGAAGAAGGACCTCTCCAAGGTCAAGCGCTTCCATTGTGGGGAACTAGGTCATTTTGCGAACTAGTGTCCTAGGAAGAAGAGCAAGGGAGAGGCTTCGGACTCGAAGGCAGTGCCTGCAAAGGCGGAGAAAGCAATCGAGGATGAGGACGATTGTGCCATGAGTGCTCATGTGCCACTTGAGAAGAAGCAGGGAGACATCGAGCCGTAGTCAGATGAACTATAGCTGATGAGGGGCAAGATCCTTGAGGTACCCAACCTCTTGGATTATACCTTGCTATAGGAGCCCCGAAGAGGAGTAGCAGGACTGGCGGATGTCGATAGAGACGGATGCGGATGGAGCGACAGAGAGTGCTACAGTGCAGGAGTCTTGGGACAGTTTGAGGTTAGCAGGCTGCAATAGTGTGAGGCATGAAAGTGTTGCACCAGTGCAGGATGGCACAGAGAGGTGTGCAACAGTGCGAGATGCAAAGAGTTGTTGCAGCAGTCCAGAGGTCAGTAGAGGGAGCACTTGTTAGAGGCAAAGGGACTTTAGCATCGGGAGTGTTTCTAGCCTGACAGGGATGTCAGATATTGGGTGGATCAGTTACTTACTTCTCAGTAACTAAGTTGCAGTGCAGTAGCACGATGCAGTGTAGATGCAGTGCTGGGAGGATGGACCAGCAATAGCACGGATGCAGAGGAAGTTGTCGTACGAATGCAACAGTGGCAGTGGCAGGGCCATGGGCAGCAGTACAAGATGCAGCAGGGCAAAGGATGTTGGGTGGGTAGGCCTAGCATCAGCACAGGAACCGATGCTGGATAATCAGGGTGATGCTCAGTGTGGAGTATTACCAGAGCATAGTCCTCGCTAAGAGGGAGTGTTGATTTGGGGTAGCTTCGAATGTGCGTTAGCCATGAAGATTGGTGGAGAGGCTAAAACACATGAGATCTCCAATACCCAGAAATGGTTTGGGCAGATTCTAACCGATTTGGAAGATATTAAAATAATTAATATTTTTAATGGGGTTCTTAAGTCTAAACTTAGGAAAGATAAAATATTAATGGGTATTAATATAAAACTAGGTTAGCAGGTTCCAAAAGTCATGGATCAAGCCAAATCTAATCTTAATCATTGATTAGAGATTTAATCTCGGTCTTTGATGGACCAACGAGAAGAGTATAAGAAGAGGCTTAAGAGTCAGTGGGAGAATACACCAGAGTGATCAGTGATTCATTTTGCTAGATCGGGTTTGCTAAGCAAAAGTGAATCAGTAATCAGCAGCAAGGGGCAGTGAGTACGAGGCAGAGAGGCAGCGACAATACTGGGAGACCAGCACAGAAGTGGAGAGAGCCAGAGCAGCAATAAGTCCAGGCTACGCAAAGCCCAGCAGAGGCAACGCAGAGCCCAAAGAGACTGTGCATCTACGCAGAGGGCAGAGGGAGTGGCGCAGAGGCTCTTAGAGGCTGCGCAGTGCCTCAAAGGGCTGACGCGGAGAGTCAGAGAGTTGACGCAGAGAGTCAGAGGGCTAACACAGGTCAGCAAGAGGCTGACGCAGAGGCCAGGAGGGCTAGCGCTGAGCTTCAGTTGTGCCAGAGAGGGTTTCGTGGAACAGGTTTTCTGAATACCTATTTTCGGATATAGAGTTATTGTTGCCGTATATTTTTCTCTTTCGAGTGAGCTAGTTTAGGCACCCAGTTGTACTCTGATAAATTGCATAATAATATAACCCTCTGAATAGCTGCACCAGTTTTCCCGCATTGGGTTTTTCTGGGGACATTGGTCCAAAAATAACGGTGTCACTTGTGTGCTTGTTTTCTTTCAATTGATGATCTGTAGATGTTGATACTGTACTTGTGTTTATTTTCAATATTTACATGGTAAATAACTTGTTAAGTAATTAAACATGTAGCAAGAAATAAACCAGATAGTACAGGAAGAATTTCTAATGGGTTAAACTTAGAAATTCCAACAACCTCAACCATCAAAGCTAGTGTGATCGGCTCTAAACAATGTCTTGAAGGATTGGCAAGTATTCATCCAAAGTATATTGGGAAGAGATACTTTGCCAAAGTGGGACAGGATGTGGGCTGATTTGCAGCAAGAGCAGTTGAGGCGAGCTCTACTCAAAATCTCCATTAGTGGCAGCAGTAGTAGTGAATAGAAGGGTGTGAAAGAGGAGAATGTGGCCCTCGCATAAAAGGGTCCTAGTCAGGGACAGGGGGAGTAGAGAAGGAAAAAGAAGGACATGTCGAAGTGTTGGCCCTGCCACCTACACCTACCTACAAGTCAGTAAGAAAAGCCTTCAACCCCACATGGTGTGGTTGGTGGCAGGGAACTCAGAGAAGGGGTTGTCACACTAATCCTAACTCTCTCTATTTGAGCTATCTCCTAGGTTAGCTAAGGGGGGTGGTCCCTAATGAAAAGTTTATTTAAAAAGGATGTGAATTTCTAGGAGAATTGTTAGAGTTAAATAGATTATCTCTTTAAGATTTATAAGAAAAAAATTGATATGAGCAATAACAATCATAAGATAAGCATGAAATACATAAACAACTAGTGTCTTCCAAGTATTTGCTCTTTCAGAAATGAAATTGTATTTTGATTAAAATGAAGTGAGATGCTTTCAAATGGAAAGCCAAAACAACCCTAAAAAGTGAAACACTAAATTGTTAGTACAAGATATTATAAATTATTTCAAGATGAATAAGTCTACAAATCAAAGCATGGAAACTATCTTACTCAAAAGAATACAAAAATAACTCAAATGTTAGACCAAAATGACAACAAAGTATGTTACAAAAATAATCTACAAGAGGCTAGGCCAAAGAGTGTGAGCAAGCTCTCCTCTTTGACTAGCCATGACTTAGCTATTTGAAATAGCCAATGTTGTAGGAAATGTCCCCCCCCCCCCCCGGATCTAATTCCCGAAGCGCGTCCTGTACGGATTTGTCCAGGAAGCATCCCCGGAAGCGCGACTCCAAAATTCCGAAACGCAGTTCCACCTGTTTTGGAAGCTTCCTGGAAATTCCGGAAGCGTCCCTCCGAAGCGCGCTTCATACGACACTTCAGTCGTACAAAGCGAGGCGCTTCGGAGGGCGAATCGTACGGTTCCATACACGCTTCCGAAAAAAGCGCCATGCTGTTTAGAAAATCATTTTATTTTTTTTTAGGTGAGTTTGCATATTGGGGGTGGGTCCACCTTGGATTAGGGTGAGGAATGAAGGGAATAAAGCCCCCATTCATTCCTCATTTGCTCATTTTGAGTTTATGAGAGTTGGAGAAGAGAAGAGAGGAAAGGAGAAGAAAAGAGAGGAGAAGAGAAGAGAGCTTGGAGGAGTGAAGGAGGAGGAGCTAGGAGAAAGAGAAGCATGGAACAAGAGCTTGGAGGACTTCATCTACAAGAGCTAAAGAGGTAAGTTCAAACCCCAAACTCCCTTATTTTTTTGACTTTTTTTTTGTATTTTTCTCCTCCCTCTCCTACTCTTTCCCATTATTTCTACTTGCTCCTTTACTTGCAAGTTGTCCACCACCTATATCCATATTCCAAGATGGTGTTCTTTTGGCTTCTATGTATCATTTCACTCTTGGTTTTAATGATGGCAAGGGGGAGTAGGAATAGAAGGGAAGAAGCACAAGAGGACAGTGGTCCCAATATTGGTGACCCAATGCATGATGAGGAGGAAGGGTTTGAAGAGGAAGGGGATGATGTTGAACCTGAAGGGGAAACTAAAACACTAGAGAGGAACGCCGCATTAACACCCTTGTGGAACTATATGACCAAACTTAATGGGGGAAAGGGTGGTGGAAGCTACAAATTTGTGTGCCCTCATGGTTGTCATGGAGGAAAACCATATAGTGGTTCATATACCCGTGTGAGGAGGCATCTTTGTGAGGTACTAGACAGTGATGATAAAAAGGGTCCTGTGGGGATACAAATTTGCCCAAACATTTCATCTGAAAAAAGAAGAAAATACATCCAAATAGAGGAGGTTGCACAACAAAAAAACAAGAAACAAAAAACTCATTCTGAATCAAGTGCAACCTCTAAATCTAGTAGCTCATCTCCTCGTGGTACTTCTGCAAGCTCTGGAGGTAGAAGAACAATAGGGGATTTCCTTAATGTTGCTGGGATGGATGATGTGGATGGAAAGATAGTCTATTTTCTTTGTGCTTGCGGTGTACCATTCAATGTGCTTCGCTCTCCCTAGTGGCATGAAATGGTAAAGGCCATCAATGAAGCCCGAAAGGGATACAAGGCCCCCAACTATGAGAAAGCTAGAACAGTGTTATTAGAAAGAGAAAAAGCTAAGGTTCAAAGAGCTTTGACACGTTTTACAAATGAGTCAGCAGATTTTGGGGTATCCATTGTATCAGATGGGTGGACAAATATTAGAAACCAACATTTGATAAATGTTCTTGGTGTTTCTTCTAGTGGTGCAGTGTTTATTACATGTCATGACTCCTCCTCCATCAGTGCATTTGCACAAAACATTGCAGATCTCCTATTGCAATCAATCAAAGATGTTGGTCCGAATAATGTGGTTCAAGTGATCACAGATAATGCAGCTTATTGTAAGGCAGCAGGAAAAATTATTGAGCGTACTCAACCACACATCTTTTGGTCTGGGTGCCTCGTTCACACATTGAACCTTTTGATGCATGATATTGTGAAGCACAAAGAATGTGGGTGGATTACTGAATTTTACAGGAGAGGGAAGCAACTCATTAAATCCATCACAAGGCATACAAAGGTAAAAACTACTATGGCACTTACTCCAAGTTGCAGTTGCTTAAACTTGCAAAGACAAGATTTTCCAGTTATTACCTCACCTTTAGGCGGCTAGTGAAGGTGAGACAAGCTTTAACTAATTTGGTGTGTGTTGAATCATGGGATGAAATTAACACTGACAGAGATGGTGTTAATGCACTCAAGGAACTGTTTTCGACATTTACTTTTGGTCACAGGATAAATATGTTTTGCAATTCACCAAACCAATTTATTACATGATCAAGTTTGGAGATTCAGATCGACCAGTAATTGGGGAGGTGTATGAGCAAATGGATAGCATGTTGGGGCAAATTAAAGACAATGTTAAACCTAGAGATATCAACTTGTACAATTATATTTGTGCAGAGGTGGAAAACCGATGGAAAATGCTAAATGTTCCATTGCATGCATTAGCATATGTTTTGACACCTAAATACTATCATCCATCATGGCTTTCAACACCAGCACCTTGGGGGGGGGAGTAGGAGAAAACCACACCAAGATCAAGAGGTTCACAAAAAATATATGGCTGCAATGAGTAAATTAATCCCTAATGAGGAGGAGGCTGCATTGGTAGGGAGACAGTTGAGCAACTATACGCATAACATTGGTCCATTTGGAAGCATGCATGCAATTAGAGATCGAGATACTTTTTCTTCTCTTGAGTGGTGGAACATGCATGGAGGGGCTACTTCACTTCTACAAACTTTGGCATTGCGGGTGCTATCACAGGTGGTAAACACTTCTTCTGCAAAGAGATGTTGGAGCTCTTATTCTTTCATCCATAGTGTTAAAAGGAACAGGTTGAATTTAGCCCAGGCAGAGAGCTTGTTTTATGTTCATTACAACTTGCGATTGTTGTCCCATTACTGTGAAGATGCAAAGTCTAATAAAGACCTGTTGATTTGGGACAAGAATCCAGAGGAGCCCAATTTGGAGGATGGAGTGTTGCAATTAGAGCAATTAGAGGATGCTCTTATCTAGGCATATCCATTGTGGCATGAATTTTCCTTATAAAGCATTTCTCTAATTCATGTTTTTAATTTTTGGGTTAACTAGTGTTTTTTTTTTTGCATGAATTTTTTGAGCGATTCCAGGATGATGATGATCATGTTGATATGCCACCCTCACCCCCATTTGGTCCCTTGGTTCCTACGTTCCATGGTTCAACACCAACAGCAGGGGGTTCTTCTTCATCAGTTTCAGTGCCACTACCACAACTTCCACAAGCACCATCTTCTTCATTGCCACCACGTGGAGGTCCACCGCCACGTTCTCTTCATGGTAGGAGGAGGAGAGATTAGTAGATATATTCACAATTTACTACTTTTGTCATAGATTACTCATTAGACTTGTAGGCTTGTGAATTTGAATTATGAACCTATTTTGTCTTGGCAGTGACCAAGTGACAAATTTTGTAAACATTATTATTTGAATTTTGGACATGACAAATGTTGACAGTTGCTTACTTGCTAGATAAATCATAATATGCTCTATGTTTTATGTTTTATAATATGCTTAAATGTTTTATGTTTTATAATATGCTTAAAAATTTGATGTATGTTTGTAATCGCTAGAATATAGATGGTTGATGTACATACTAGTAACTACAATGGAATCATGGATGCCATATCTATCTTGATTTATGCAAAAATATGCATGTTTTCATGTCTTCTACAACTAATTTGGTATTTGGGATGTTTGTTTTGAGTATAAATGCAAATATATATATAATATAATTAATAAATATATATAATGCAAGCTCCGCAGACGCTTCGCTTCCGAGATTTTTGGAAAATGACGCTTCCGCGTCCCCGCTTCATCCCTGCTTTGTGCAACATCGCGTGCAACTGCCCTAGAAACGGTCCCCTTAAGTTCGGTTATGTACCCTTCTTCTTCGTTGCACTTGGAGACCCTTTTCCTTCGCTCTTTTCTACCTTTTTCTAGTCACTTTACTTCGCTGATTTCAGAGAGGATTACGTTGTCTTTTGAGGGAGTGGACAACCTCTATATATAGAGGTCTGCCCCTCCTTTAGGCCGACTTGAAGTTTGCAGGTCGACTTGAATTATCTATTTCGGATTGCTTCTTTGTATGTGTCGTTGCATGGAGGAGACTTGTTGACTTTGCGTGGAGGTATTCTCTTGACTCTAATACATAAGCATACATGGTGTAACATGCCCTTAAGGTCTTCAACATTTTCTTTTGACTATTTGATTCACCTATAACACTTTAATATGTGCTAGACCTATTTCAATGAGCAAGAAACTCATTGACATATATCATAAAAATGATTTCTCTTTTCTTGAATAAATACAAAAGTCAAACTTACATTTATGGAGACCGAATCTAGTTACATTTCCTTCAACAGGAAGGGCAGGTGCTTTGTTTGTAATAATTTTGGCCACTATGCAAGGGAGTGTTCAAATAGAAGGGACAAATCACATGATGATGATCACCATCATTCCAGGGGCAACTTCAACAGCAACGATCAAAGGAATGGCAGGTCCAATGGCAAAGGAAAAAATAATGTGGGGCATCAAGGAAATGGTCAACCCTCCAAGAAATCAAGGAACTCCAGGTATGAAAAATCAAATGTTGTTAACAATAAGCAAAAAGAGTAGTATCTTATATCGGCCCTCTCCACTACGTCTCCTCCAGACACTTTGGGAAATTGGCTAATTGATAGTGGTGCCTCAAGGCACTTCACCGGATGCAAGGAAGCCCTCTCTAATCTGATAGAAGGGAGACAAACTTGGAGATCATCCTTGGAGACGATGCCACCTATCCCGTGAAGGGAGTAGGGAATGTTGCCCTTCAATTGAATCAAGGTAACACTATTCATTTGCAAAAAGTACTATATGTACCTGATCTCAAGAAGAACTTAGTGTCCATTTCAACCATGGAGGAGAAAGGATTCAAGGTGGCATTCATCGATGGAAAGGTACGTGTTTGGACAAGAAATTTTAAAGATGCTTTTACTCTTGGGTTCAGGGTTGACAGTTTGTATCAAGTTGAAGGAAGTCCATTGGGAGCCATGTCTTGCGACACACCTCTACAATTTGAACTATGGCATCGGAGGTTTGCCCATCTTCATTATAAGGCCCTACCCGATGTGAGACAGATGGTGACAGGTATGCCCGAGTTCAAAGTAGAGCATGAAGGTGTATGTCTGGGATGTGTCGAAGGGAAACTTACAAGGGGACCATTCTCCTCAAGTAATAGTGAGACCACATATATATTGCAATTGATCCACTCCGACATATGTGGTATGATGCCTGTAAACTCTTTGGGATGATACATATATTATCTCACCTTTACGGATGATTATTCTCGCAAGACCTGGATTTACTTCTTGAAGAAGAAGGATGAAGTGTTCACCTAGTTCAGACACTTCAAAGCCTTGATCGAAAACCAATCCGAGAAGAAAATCAAGATATTGAGCACTGATAATGGGACCAAGTATGAATCTAGTGAATTCCAAGATTATTGCAAAGAAGCTGGCATAAAGAGGGAAACTACAATGCCATACATTCTTGAGCAGAATGGTGTGGTTGAAAGGAAAAATTGCTCTATTGTAGAAGCATTTCGTGCCATGCTTCATGATCAAGGCCCTCCGAAGTTCCTATGGGCTGAAGTTGCAAATAGCACTGTGTATGTTCAAAACCGATGCCCTCATCAAGAATTGAACTCCAAGACTCCCGAAGAAATGTTCATTGGTAAGAAACCCAATGTCTCTCATTTTAGAATTTTTGGAAGTCCCGTATATTTTCATGTGCCAAAAGAGAAAAGAATCAAATTGGGTGCATTTGGGAAGAAAGGAATCTTTGTGGGCTTTAGTGAAAATTCTAAGGGATATAGAATTTATGTGGCTGGTCAAAAAGAAGTTGAGATAAGTCATGATGTCACTTTCGACGAAGATATGGCCCTCATGAAGATCAACAACCTTCCTATTCTAAGGAAGGACAAAGAAGTTGACATCGGAAATCAGGGTGCAAAAGGAGACGAAACGATACCTGATGTTGGTGAACCTATGGATCCAATTGGTCCTCCTCCAAAAGGAGACCCTCATGGCTTAGGGGGACTCTCGAAGATGTTGAAAGAGATTGCACCAAGGGGGACTTTCTGTGAAAGCAAGAAGCCAAATAGTTATCAAGGATATTTGACTGCCATGAGCACTATCATTCAAAATGAACCTTCATCATTCGAAGAAGCCGTGAAGCATCAAGTATGGAAGGATGCTATGAATGAAGAATATGAGTCAATTATGAAGAGTGATGTTTGGGATGTGGTCCCTAGACCCCAGGAAAAATCAGTTGTTACCTCTAAGTGGCTCTACAAAATCAAGCATGGAGCTGATGGAAGTGCAGACCCTTTCATTCACAAATGTAAGAGGGAGTTGGCTTCTGAATTTGAGATGACGGACCTAGGATCGATGCACTATTTCCTAGGGTTGGAGGTTTGGCAAAAGCTAGGTGAAATTTTCCTCTCTCAAGGAAAATATGTTTTGAAGATATTGGAAAGATTTGGGATGGTGGATTGCAAGCCTGTGACTACTCCGATGGAACTTAACTTTAAGAAGTTATGTAGTAGTGCTGCTGGACTTGAATTGGGAAATGCTTCTGAATATTGTCAACTCATAGGAGCATTGATGTTCTTGGTGAACTCCTGTCTGGACATATGTTTTGCAGTTAACACATTGAGCCAATATATGGTTGAGGCTCATCGTATACATTCGATTGGTGCCAAGAATCTTCTGAGATATCTTTGGGGCACAATCACTCATGGACTGAGATACACTATTGGAGATGTGAGGCTGCATGATTATTCTGATGCTGATTGGGCTAGCAGTGTGGTGGATCGCAAGAGCACTTCTGGATGCTGTTTTTCTTTGGGTTCTACTTCGATATCCTGGATGAGCAGGAAGCAGAAATCGATTGCCTTGAGCACTGCCGAGGCCGAATACATAGTTGCTAGTATGACCTCCTGTGAAGCTGTTTGGTTGATGAAGCTCTTCAGTGAACTGTTTGGACATGTGCTGGATACCACTGTGATCCTCTGCGACAACTAGAGGGGGATCCGATTATCAGAGAATCCCATGTTTCATGATCGCTCCAAGCATATAGATATCGAGTACCACTTTATCCGAGATATGGTACAACGAGGAGCAATAAGGCTCCATCACATTGGGACTGATGAGCAGGTTGTCGATATTCTGACAACGCCCTTGGGGAAGGTCAAGTTCTTGGTCTTTTGAGAATGACTTGGAGTCTTGGAGAGACCCTCTTATGAGGGTCTTGTATGAGATGGAAAATGAGCTCTGGGAGCTCTGGGGGGCTTGGGGTACTTCTTGGAGCGATGAGCAACCATAGGGTGAGTTGTTCAGCCTTCCCCTAGTGGTTTGCTGTGTACAGGGTGAGTGGTTCAGCCTTCCCCTACGATACCCCTTGGCGACATGTAGGCAGGATGAGTGGTTCATCCTTCTCCTGCTGAGAGATCCTACCCATGCAGTTTGGGACTCATGGGAAGTACCTCTCATCTGGCAAATAAGTAGGGAAATGAGGATAGGGACCATAGTACTACCGATGGATGCATCATGTACTACCGTACTCCCTATGCTAGGATGACTGATATTGGTATGGGATCAATTGGAACTGAATTCAGGTCAGTAACAGTGGTATGAGACACTCTCTTTTGATTGGAATTAACTTCATGTCAGTAAGAGTGGCATGACACACTCTCCTTTGATTGGGATTGACTTCAGGTTAGTAGAGAATGGTATGATACATTCTCGATCACTTCTTCATATTTCAACAGAGCAGAGCAGTGCATTGATGGCAGAGATAGTATAGATTGGCAAATGGATTAGCAAATGGAGTTCTCCCTAGTTGAGAGGGAGTGTTAAAATTGGCAACTAGGGCCAAACTCCACATGGGTCATCTTATTTATGACAACTCATTTTTTTCTTGGATTCCTCTCTACTAGAGGTGTAGGATTGATCGAGAGATCATTCGATTCTGACATGTACAAATGAAGTTATGAATTTATTTTGATTATGGACAAATTGTCAAGGTCGGGTAACAAACTTGGTAGGCTTAGAAGCCCAACAGTCATGTCTATTCATCCTCAACGTTTGCTATAAATACATGATGCCTCACCCTCATTTGGACGCACTCATCTTCACACTTCTCTCTCTCTCCTCATTGATTGGGTACAGATTTTTGGGTCTCTCTCTCTCCACGTGTTCAAAATTTCAGGAGTATGAAATTTCAGGAGAGCGAAAATTCAGGAGGCCGAAATTTCAGGAGACCGAATTTCTGGACAATTTGACCAAGTGTTGACCGGCATGCGTTGACCTCCTTTCACTGCATTTTTGTGAGGGCTATCTCTGTTTGGGCAGGCCTCGTTTCTGGGCACAGAAATCAAGGCTAAACGTTCACTGCAGCTAGGGCTGACTGCAGGTGCGTTGTTTGACTAGACTTTTATTGCGCTGAATTTGACTATTTTGAGGGCTGTTTTATCTCGTTGTTTGGAGGTCGAAGTTGAGTAAAGTTGACCGATTCGTTGAGGGTCAAATATGCCTTGTTGACTAGCATTGACTTTTCTGGTTAGGGCTCTTTTTCTTTTGTTATAAATTATGAGATTTGTAAATTGTACTATCTCTCTTTGCGGAACTATTGAAGACTAAAAGAAGATTTGATCAAGGGTTTCCCCACCATGGGGTTTGTCCCTCCCTGGTGCCACATCTTGTGTCCTCATGTCTTGGCTTGTCTTCTGCTGTTTATGTTTATGTTCTATATTCATTTTACTATCATGTTGATGTGATTGCTAATCTGAATATTGATACTGGGCTAATAAAGAAATTGAAATAAAATTGCTCTGAAGCATAGAACATACCATTGTTGCCTAAAATTAACAAAGTTCCTCGTCATTAGTATCTATAGAAAGTTCTTTTGATTTCTTGAATGCTATGCTCTTATCAAATATGACATCACGACTAACTTCGATGTGATGTCCATCTTTCATATAGATTCTATAGGCTTTCGATGAGTTACTATACCCAACAAATATACCTTTCACACCGGAAGGATCTAGCTTCTTTCTTTTGTCCTTTGGTATATGAATCTACACAGGACATCCAAAGATTCAGAGATGATCGACAGATGGCTTCTTCCCAGTGAACACTTGTTCTGGAGTTTTATTGTCTAGAGATCTGTGAGGAAATCTATTTTGTATGTAGACTGCTGTCTTAGTTGCCTCACCCCACATAAACTTTGGTAGATCTTGATCGTGTATCATTGCTTTTACACTTTCTTCAATGGACCTTGTTGACCACTACGTGTCAATGACCCATAGCAGTACACCCCCTTTTCGCAAAAGAGATAGTGCCTGATCAATGTTTTTTTTTTTTTTTTTTTTTTTTAACGCTCTCCCCTGTTTGCGTTCTCTCTTGGATGTTTGCTGCCATCCAACAATCTCGTTCATCAAATCTGCATTTTGTTCATCTCTTAGCCTTATCCAAGCCATCCCACGCATTTCCATACCTCTGTCTGCTGCTGCTAAAAAAAAACCCTCGCGTTTTTCCTCACCCAATTCCTGTCCATCAATGCTGCCTACAGAGCTTCAACCCCTTCGTCATTGCCACCATTCTCTGTCGCAGCTCCAGAACCGTCGTTGTCTGCTTTGCATCTACCCAACGCCCCTTCGTCGTTCTCATTCCCTCCATGCAGCTTCATCCTCAAATGCTGCACCCAATCCATCCCTTACCCTACGCTGCTGACCTGTGTGTTCCTTCTCCCTTCCGTTGTCTACCCGACGGTTCCCTCTGCTACCCCATCTCCTCTATGCAGCCATCACTATCCACAACAATCTCTCATGCAGTCCCTCATTCCATCTCCTTGTGTCTTCTACCCATCTCCATTCTCTGCCCCCTCACACAGCCTTCTTCGTCCATACCCGCAGCTCTCTCTCCTCACTGCGTATGTCCCCACATGCGTAGTTTCCTCTCCTATGCTGCAACTCTCTTAATCATAACTCCCATCACTCATCCCTTCCATGCAGCTAAACCCTTCGTCGCTGCCATTTAATACGCCCTCCCTTTTGACTTGCAACCAAACTCGTAGTCCATCCCTCAGCCTTCACTCGAGCTTTGTATTTCTGCCATCGTGCTCCTTCCTACATTGGGCTTACCTGCACACACCGGTGACCAAACAACAAAACATTCGACTTTCCTTTTTTTTATTATTTGTATATATGCGTTAAGTTTCATTTTGTTTAGTTTATTTCTGTTTTATATTTAGATTAGGGTCAGACTTTCAATTTCCCTTTGGTTATTTTAGAGTAGGTCCCTTTTTTTTATTTGGTTTGGTTTTATATTTTTTTAGAAATAAAAATAAAAATTAAACATCGATTTTGTTTTCTTTTGGATTTCACTTTGATTTCATTTTTTTTGTTTGTTTTTTGATTTTTGATTAAAAAATATAAGTCTTAAAACATAAAAAGGTTTAAAAAATAACCATTTAAAAAATATAATATTAGAAAAAATAAAAACATTAAAAGTTTCTAAAAGATTAAGAAAATATCAAAATATTTTGTGACTGAGAATAAACAAAATTAAGGGTTTTTTTTGTTTTGTTTTGTTTCGCTTAAACTTTAGAATTTTTAATGTGGTCTATGGCCCCTTAAAAAGTTTGATTTTTTAACCTTTTGATTAAATTAAGTTCCTAAGGAATAATTAAAAAATTTTAGCCTAAAGTTCCTTAGTGTCATTTGGTCATTAAATGCATTTTTTTATGATGGTCAAAGTGCGATAAATGTTTTAAGTCATATTGACTGTTGGAGAAAACTAATTGAATATAAATCTTAGTCATTAACGATAATCGTCTTAAATCTGGAATATCTTGCGTGATACAGTGTTCGGCATTTACAGGGATTATTTATGATTGTCACTTTTCATCACATATTGAAAATCGTCTTGGATAACTTGTTTTATTGATGGTTAATTCAAATATCGAAGGCACTGGTCTATAATTGTTTTTATCTTGTAATCGTGTCTTGTTTACGTTGGCGTTTAATCTATCAACCTGAGTTAATCAAGATTCATTCATCAGGTTGTCCATCATTAAAATCTCCTAGAGCTCGTGTTCCACAGTCTTTCTCGTCCATTTACCTTAGGGACTACCCCCCTAGACTTGCCTAGGTGAGAGTTTAAATGGAGTGAGTAAGGATCGAGAGTGACATCCCTTACTTTGAGCATTGCCGCGCTGCCTAGACACTTTGCGCGACAACATTTTTTGGCGCCGCTGTCGGGGATAAAGTTTTTCTATCCTTGGTCCTCACGACATTTCTTCGACATTCATCTTTTATCTGTCTCATCTCTCATTCAAGCTGGCAAAGTCAACACTCCTTGGTATTGCCACTGGGGACAAAGTTTTTTATGTCCTTGGTTTCTTCGACATCGTTTTAATCATCTCAAATTTTCTGCCATTCATTACCCTGTCAAGTGGCGCAACATTTCCCGACGTCATTTGATCTTTTCATCGCCGTATCTTTCGTCATCTCGTTAATCGTTTCATCTGCACCTTTAGCACCTGGACATTTCGGTTTGTTTCTTGTTTGGGTGGCGACTCCACTTCTTCCATTTATTATTTCTTAGACAAGAATCCCTTCCTTGTATCTGGTTGTTTGTTTCCTTTTGGATCTTAGAGTTAGATTCATGTACAAGTGGTGACTCCACTTCTTTCATTTCTACAAGAATTTCTACTAGAATCTCCCTTTTTGTGGATCTCTTGAATTTCATGAGTAGAGGTCTCTCTCTATCATCTATTTGGTCCCTCATTATTCATCATGGATTATTCGTTTACCCCGTGTCATTTTACTGATGTTCTCCATGATATTCCGGAAGTGGCCATTCATAAATTGTCTTTGTTCTCGGGTGGTGATTCAGATGCTGTTAGAAAACATTTATGCAGGTTTACTCGTATAATGCTCATATATTGTAGTTCTCTCGAATATGATCATGAAGATGTCAAAATGCGTCTATTTGCCTTTTCTTTAGAGGGTGATGCTTTGAATTGGTTTAATAATTGTTTTGAAGATTCTTTCGCTTCTTTACAAGACATCGTCAATGCTTTTAAAGATAGATATGGTTATCAAGGTAGCTCGCCTTGTGCCCCTAAAATTATGCAACAAAATGAAAGTGATTTTGTGAAGGATCGAGCTGTCAATGAAAGATTTCAAGACAATTCTCCATATTAGAATGTGCCATCCACCTGTACCGTTGCAGATCAAATCCATGGCAGTGGAAAAACAGGGACAAATTGTCCAATCAGTGTTGACAATGAAAGGGAAAATGAGAAGCAAATTATAGAAGAACTAATGCGGCTGGTAAAAAATATGGAGATCAATCAAGAAAAATTTGCAACTGATTACGTCAAGGATATGAGAACTTTATACACCCACTTGGAAAAGCGAGATAAGGAGATGGAAACCATGAAAGCTAATCATGAAAAAGAAATTAATTCTATGCAAAGCAAGTTATTAACTATGGATGAAGAAATGACCATCATGACATTCGATTATTATAATTAGTTGGCTACCATGGAAGCAAATCATAAGAAAGAGATAAACTATATACAAAATTGTTTTAGGGGCATGAAAGAAGAGAATGAAAAAGTAATAAAAGATGTGGAAGTTGGTCAGATATGTCTTCAGAATAAGTTATTGACCATGGAGGAAAACCATGCCAAGGAAGTCAGTGCTATGAAGTTTGAACACTCTAACCAGATGGATGCCATAACAATACAGGTACAGAAATTTTAGCATCGGTTAGAGGATGAAAGAAACAAGGAGATGTCAGTAAATGAAAAGCCTCCTTATCTGTTGCAGCAAGCTCCATCTTATTATGAGGAGGTCATTTGCTCCATTGAAAAGTGGCTAATTGAAGGTGACCCGGACAAAACATAAATTGATAAGAATCAAATGCAGAATGAAGAAAGACATGTCATGCATACCCTACGTACTTCATCTGAGAGTTTTGAAATAGAATGTTCCACGTCATCAATGATACAGCCTGCCACAAAGAAAAAGCGCAAGAGAAAGAGAATGAGAAAGAGATTTGATGCATTAGATGGCCGCGAACAACTCGATTTTTGGATAGGAAAAAGTCCTACCATATGTAGAATTGGACATGGCACATCCGAGAAACAACCGTCAGATTTGCCTAAAAGCAGGCAAATGCTTAGTATGCACTATATTGAATGCATCTGATGCCATGGGGCATTTTTGTATTGTATTTCTAACCTTATGCCCTGTTATTTCAATGTTTCATTTTGTAGTTAGATTTGGTTTTTCATGTTGTTAGACTAGTTAATAAATGAAGAGCTTATACCTTTCCTGTGCTTAACGTTATATGATGGTTTTTGGATGGACGCTACTTATGTTTTGTTGTGTGTTGCTTGGATGTAGATTCTGGATTCTCACATTCCTCCAGTGCAGCAACGTGTCCCCAATTAGAGCCAGATGTTGACCACTATGTGTCAACGACCCATAGCAGTACACTTCCTTTTCGCAAAAGAAATAGCGCCTAATCAATGTGTTCTTGCCGTTCAGCTATCATCATCAGCGTGATTGTCATGTTATAATGTAAACCCAGTCTGCATGTGTATAATGTAAATAATCTCAACAGATCCGTGTTATGTATGTAATCACCTAGGTAAAACTACTTTTCTGGTAATGATCTACATTCCGGGAGGTTTTTGGTCTCACTGATCCATTCTTGGATGGTCGGTAGAGTTTTCCTTCAGCCTTACCCCAAAGCTGGAATGAATTTTGTCACCAGGATTTTAGGGGAGCCCTAGTGTTCTAGATTGAGTCTATGTAAAAGTGATTTGGGAATAATCCCAATTATTTGGTTAAGTTATTTTATTACAAATTACTTGATCTGCTAGATTATATTTGTGTCGCAGCACTGGGTAGTATGAGGGTCTTTTTCAAATGGGTTTTTCCCCCTTGAGATGTAAAAAATATAAAAATCATGATGTAAAGTGTCTTGAGGGTTAGAAAAATAATTTATCCCCTCATAGGTCCTAGGTCCTAGGTAAATTTTAATTTTTCAGAGGTAAAATTCGTGGATCCTTTAAAAAATTAAATCTTAATAGGTCAAGGGACTAAGGTTAATTGATTATTTTGCTAAATTTTATGCCCTGGGTACTTGGGGTTAAGTCAAAGTCAAAATTTTGAGGATATAAATACAAAATTTTAATTTTTGAATTTATTAAAATGCATTTAATTGAAAAATTCGAAATTTCCTCAATATTTAAAATTTTGACGTATGAGATTGAAAGAAATTTTGATCCTCATCAACGGTCGAGATCACTTTGACAATGATCACTCGAACTAGCCGTTGGAGGATTTATCTTTAAATAGGAGGTCATTTGTTAGTCAGTATCATCCAATCTTTTAATTGTATACTAAGCGAAAAGCTCTCTTGGAATTTTTTTATGAGCAATAAAGAAAGACTTTGGGGTTAATTTCTGTTGGTGTTACTCTTCATGGAAATGCTGTAAGATGTATTATTTTCATGTGTAATTTGCTTTTTGCCATTAATAATAACTTTTGAAGAGCGATTTGAGTACAGGTATCTTGCTCAGTCGTTGGGTTTAAATGATAATTTAAGTTTTGAATATAATTGCAGGTATCTCTATTAGATTTGAATTTTATTATTGTTTTCTCGCTCTATGTTGACGACTGAATTGATTTTTGCAGGAAGATATTTGATTATTAGATCATCGGGCGTTTGGGGAAGTTCTCAGTTGAACCAACCAACTCCCGATCCGTGTTTTCTGAAGAGCCCAGCTCAAATGTGATCCCAGGCTTATCATAAGATATTTTTATGGGTAATGCATGAAGGGTTTCGAGCTTAGTACCTTCTCTAAAATTCAAAAAATTTTAATTTTTCTGTGCTAAATCGTTAGATCTGGCTGTTGAGAGCTTCAAATCATCAGATCTGGGAGCGGAGTTGGACTCACACTCCCTAGATCTGATAGATCTGCCATTTATGTACATAGCTCTGTAATTAATTTTGGTTTTCTGACTTTAGTTTTCACGGTTTTAGTGTTTTTTGGGTCATTCTATATATCGTTTGAGTTTTTTTTTGGTTGTATTGTAGCTACAGATATGAAGCTGAAAGTTGTGCAGAGCCCAAATCTAGGCCCTGGAGGGTAAGATCTGGATTTCTGGGTTTCATCAACATTATTTTGGCAAGGATTATGTCGAGATTCTGAAGTCCAAAGGTTTAAATTTTAATTCAGATCTAGAAAATATGTGAAGTTTTCAGGGTTAAATCTGAAGCAAGTTGATTCAAATTTTTAAATTAAGATTTCTGGAAAATTCTTAAAGTAGTTCTGGTGGATTGAAGGGGTTGCTGGGCTACCATTTGTCCGATTTCTGCCTGGTTTTGGGGTTTCATTGTGCAAATTCGGATTTTTTTTTTTACCCTCCCCTATCTGCATTCTCTCTTGGATGTTTGTTGCCATCCAACACTCCTGTTCATCAAATCTGCATTCTGTCCAGCTCTTAGCCTTATCCAATCCATCCCACGCATTTCGATACCTTTGTTTGCCGCTGCTTAAAAAAAACCCTCGCGTTTTTCTTCACCCAATTCCTGTCCATCAATGCTGCCTATGGAGCTTCAACCCCTCCGTTATTGCCTCCATTACTATGTTGCGGGGGAGCGCCCCCCCCGCTCTCGCTCCCAATCCGTGCTCCGGGCGGGAGCGGCTCGGGAGCACGCTCCCGATAAAAAAATTTGTGCTCCTTGCCAATTTCGGGAGCGATATCGGGAGTGTTGCTCCCAGAGCGAAAAATACAGCTCGGGAGCGATCGCTCCCGAGTGTTAAATTTTGCTTCGGGAGCGATTCAACCGACGCCAGGAGCGATCCGACAGGAAAAAAAGTCGCCGACGCTAAAAAAAAATCAAATTTAAAAATAAATTATGTTTTAGAAACACAATGGGGCAAAAAAAATTTCATTATCACTTGAATGAGAGCAAGAGCAAAAGAGCGAGGAGAAGCGAGGAGCAAGTGCCGAGGAGCAAGGAGCAAGCCTGAAAAGAGGTAAGTAACTTAGTAATTTAGTTAGTTTAGTTAGTTTAATTTAGTTAGGTAGTAATTTAGTTATTTTAATTTAGTTTATTAACTATATTTAGTAAAAAATAATGAATCTAAATTAAATTAATAAATTAAATTAATTAATCTAAATAAATTAAATTAATTTGTAGATTCAAAACCCATTCCCATTCCCGTTAAATTTTGCAGATTTAAAAGCCTACAAATATCAAACATCATGGACCTGGCTATATTTCTTGGCATTTTCCTCTTCTTGGTCCCTTTTCTGGTTATTATGGTGCTGGAGAGTAGGAAACAGAGGGGCCAAAATGAAGAGGGGGATGAAGAAGCTGGAGAAAGTGGATTTGATGAAAACCCCGGTGAGGAGGAGCTGCAGGAGGGTGAACATGACTCTCAAAAAACTAAACAAGACCAAACCCCATAGTGGAAACATGTTAGCAGGCCTGAAGCAGGGAAAGGGGGTGGAACCACTAAATTTCATTGCCCCCATTGCAACAATAATTACACAGGTTCATACACCCATGCCAAAAAACACCTCTGCAGGAAAAGGCCATGGGATGGAGATAAACAAATAGGAATCAAAACTTGTCTAGTTGTGTTAACAGCAGATAGAGCCAAATACATAAGGGAAGAGGAGGAAGCCCAATACAAATCTAAAAAATCAAGTGGTTTCTTTGAACCAAGCACACAATCACAAGCACAAAGAACTCCTTCAGCATCCTCCCAAGGCAGTGGATATGGAGGCACAAGGTCACCAGCTTTAAGGCGTAGAACCATATTAGATTTCCTTGATGAGGGGTGTAGGAATGATGTGGATTCAAAGGTTTACAGGTTTCTCTATGCATGTGGGATACCATTCAATGTTCTTCGCTCACCTTATTGGCACCAAATGGTTTCTGCCATAAATGATGCCCCTAAAGGATACAAGAGCCCGGGGTATGACAAAGCAAGAACTGTTGGACTTGATCATGAAAAAGCAAAAATATCACATTCTTTGAATAGAATGACAAGTTCTTGCACTGACCATGGGGTGTCCATTGTATCTGATGGATGGACAAATGTAAAAGGCAAGCCATTGATAAGTGTTCTTGCTGTGTCTGTTAGTGGTGCCATCTTTCTAACTGCACATGATTACTCAGACAAGTTCAAGACTACCATCAACATTGCAGAAGCATTACTTGAGATAATTGACCATATCAGGCCATACAATGTCATCCAAGTCATCACTGATAATGCTCCTAATTGTAAGGCAACAGGAGAAATTATTGAGGACAAATACCCCAACATATTTTGGTCTGGCTGTTTGGTTCACACATTGAACCTTCTGATGCATGATGTTGTCAGGAACAAAAATGCACAATACAAATGGATTGGTGATTTGTACAAGAAAGGCAAACAAATGATAAAATTTATTACAAATCATAGCAATACCCATGGCCTTTTCCGCAGTCACTCAAGATTGGAGTTGTTGAAGATTGCGAAGACCAAATTTGGTAGCTATTACTTCACCTTCAAGCGCCTTTTGAAGGTAAGAGAGTCATTGGCTAGCATGGTATCAAGTCCACATTGGCAGATACTAAAGGAAAGGGCTACAAATGCAACTGACATGCGAAGTTTTGAACTGGTGGAGGAGGCCACTCTTGATGGTCAATTTTGGACAAGTGTGAGGCAAGTATTGGATTTCACCAAGCCCATTTATCACATGATTCGGTTTGCAGATACAGACAAACTAGTGATTGGCAAGGTGTGTGAGCAGATGGATACCATGTTGGGGCAAATAAAAGATATTGTTCATAACAAAGATCCCGACTTGTACAAACTAATTCACGATTGTGTGTGTGAATGGTGGAATAGACTTAATCTTCCACTCCATTTCTTGGCATATATCCTTACGCCAAAATACTACTCTACATCTTGGTTGGGCCAACCTACACCAGGGGGTGGGATTAGGACCAAACCCCATTTAGATGCAGAGGTAACTAGTGGATATTTGCAAGCATTAGAAAAGTTGATACCTGACAGGGAGGAATGTGCAACTGTGCGCCTTGAAATAGGCAAATACTTCAGTGGCACTGGTTTGTTTGGTAACTTCCATGCAATGGAAGACAGAGACAAATTTGATTCTCTCACATGGTGGGAAGCATATGGCGGCCAGGGACTTTTGCCAAAATTGGAAAAAAAAAGTTCTATCACAGGTTGTAAATACTTCTGCAGAGAGGTGTTGGAGCACCTACGACTTCATACATAATGTGAAAAGAAACAAAATCAATGAAAACCAGGCAAAAAGCTTGGTTTATGTGCACTACAACTTGAGGTTGTTGAGTCATTAATGTGATCGGGCTTATGAGGATCCCACATATAAAATTTGGGACAACCACCCAAAGGAAGACAATTTGGAGGATGGCACTATACATCTTGAAGAACTGGAAGAGGAACTCATAAGGGATGAAGATGAAGTAGCTGCAGCAACCATGCCACCTCCACCATCCAGTAGCAGTGCTCGAGTTCCGAGTCTTGTTCCTTTGTTGTTGCCACCTCCATCTACACCCTCACGTGGAGGGCATGTGCCTTCTAGTTCTGGTCATCGATCTGTGCGGGAGACTCCTAGAAGAACACCACGACCTACTTATACTCCTGGAGACTCTTGTGGCAAGGGCCACATGTAGATTTACAGTTTACTTGTCTTTTCTAGTTTCTATTAGCTTTCATAATTGTTGAGTCTTGAGTCCTTGACTCTTGACTCTTGACTCTTTCATATCATAATGATATTTTTTGTAAACAATATATGACTGTGACAATGAAAATTTGAAGTTTGAAGTTGGCAATTATAACTCATTGGTAATGATTGTGAATTATGAATATGATGCTTCGTGAAAGACTAAAGTTGTTTTCATTTCATTATTCATGTTTCATTTTATAACATTTCATTTCATGTTAACAGTTAGAACTTAGAACTTAGAAATATCTAAGATATTATTTCTTGTAATGGTTAAACTTAGCTTACAAGTACAACTTTGGTGATCAATGATGATAAATGTTATATATTGAATTTTCAATTTTGAACGCTTGAAGTTGAAACTTTAAGATTGAATTTGATGAATCATGATTCACGAGACTCAATATGTTGCAGTTGTAATATGTATGTTACTAACTTGTGGACATGGTTGATGAAGATTACAACTTCTAGATGATTGATGTGATATGGTTCAATGATCAATCTATGTTTTTTTATGTTTTTTTTATATCTAATTCATCATTCTACATGTTTTTGTTTGACATATATGTATAATTAAATATATATATATATTTTTAAAAAATTGCTCCAGGATTCGCTCCCAAACCGAGAGCTTTTGAAAATGTCGCTCCCGCTCCCAGGTTTCGCTCCCGCTCCCAAGTAACAATGGTTTTGGAACTCCGAGGGGGCACGAGGTACTTCTTGGAGCGATATGCGACCACAGGGCGACTCACCATCCCCTGGTGGTGCACTATGTACAAGGTCAAAGGTTCAACCTTCCCTTGTGACACCCCGTGGTGACTGTGGAACAGGATGATTAGTTCTCCTGTAGGCCAGGATGATTAGTTCTCCGTGGCGACTGTGGAACAAGATGATTAGTTCTCCTGTGGGCCAGGATGATTAGTTCTCTGTGGCGACTGTGGAACAGGATGATTAGTTCTCCTGTGGGTCAGGATGATTAGTTCTCCGTGGCGACTGTGGAACAGGATGATTAGTTCTCCTGTGGGCCAGGATGATTAGTTCTCTGTGGTGTCTATTGGACAAGATGATTAGTTCTCCTGTTGAGGCATGCTACCCATGCAGTGTGGGACTCATGGGAAGTACCTCTCATCCGATCAATGAGCACGGAAATGGGGTTAGGGACCATAGTAGTACAATCGATGGACGCATCGTTGTATCCACCGTACTCCCTATGCTAGGATGACCTCCATTGATCTAGGATCAGTGAGAGTGGTATGACACACTCTGACACTAACTTCGAGTCAGTGGAGAATGGTATGATACATCCTCGATCATTTCTTCTTCTTCGTAGTTCAAGCAGTGCAGAGCAGAGCAGGGCCAAGTTATGCAGGGCAGTGCATGTGATGGCTGGGATAGTAGCGACAGTCAGATGGATTGCAAATGGAGTTCTCCCTAGTTGAGAGGGAGTGCTAAAATTGGCAACTAGGGCCAAACTCCATGTGGGTCACCTTAATTATGGCTGCTGATATTTTTCCTAGATTCCTCTCGTCGAGAGGTGTAGGATTGATCTAAAGATCATCCAATTCCGACGAGTATTTATGGAGATATGAATTTATTTCTAATTACTTGACAAATTGTCAAGGTCGGTCAACAGCTAAGTGTGTGGCACACATGCCCAGCGTTTCATATAAATAGAAGAGAGGTTGAGTCATTTGCAACTCATCTCATCAGTCATCTTCTCTCTCTCCTACGCATTAGATGAGCCTCTCTCTCTCACAGGTGTGGCTGAAGAAGGAAGACGCAAATTTCTGGTTAGGGCAGCGTTCACTTGGGTTGACCTAGCTGCAGGTGGGCAGATTGGATAGCATTGACCAGCGTGGAGGCTTTCTTAACTGTAGATTGGGTTAGGTAGCCTCTCCTAGGCTAGCCACAATTCTGTTCAGAAATTTTGACCAAGTTTGAACACCCCTTTGACCAGCGTTGACTGTCAAGGAGCTGCTGCGAGTTTGACCAGACTTTGACCAAGTGTTGATTGTTGTTTGACTGAGACTTGTGGACTGTTCTGGGCTGTTGAAGACAGTTGTTGAAGACCGAGTTCTTCAAGTTGACTAGAAGTCAATCCGGGGTTGTTTTGACCAAGTTTGACTGTGTTGATTTAGGGCTCTCTGTTGTTGTTATAAAATTACAGAATTCTGCATTCTACTATTTCTCTCTGCTGAACTATTGAAGATAAAAGAAGATTTGATCAAAGGGTTTCCTGAATTGGGGTTTGTCCTTGGCTAGCCGCCACATCTTGTGTCTCTTGTCTTGGCTTGTTTTCTGTCGATCTTTTAATGTTCTATCTGCACTTTACTTTATGTTTATGTGATTGCTAATCTGTGGCTAATAAGAAGAAAACAAGTAAATTGCTCTAAACATAGAATATACCATAATTTAACACATTACAAGGCCTTCACAATAAGTCTTTTACAAGAAATCTCTAATCAATCCACAGCGTTTTAAAAGCATGAAAACTTTAAGCCTCACATGTGTTAAACTTTCAAGGCCAGATCTAATTTAATATTCACAGCAATATTTATACCCATAAATTATTTAACCCAATAAATTAATTTTTTGAATTGTTGAATAAAAAATACGCTGGTATTTAACAATTAAAATATACAGCAGAAGCATAAGTGAAAAATCGATCACATACAACAGAAATTTTACCCTCCAAATATTTCCTTCATTAATTTGCTCAAGAAAATTAAGGGTTGTCTTAGCAGGGAAAATGGCCCACAGAGAAATGTCAAAGGATCTTAGCTCAAGTGGTTTGGTGAACAATTTGTTTCCCCAACTACGTGGTTTCAAGTCTCTGGAGACATGTTGTAACTGGTATGTTTGTGGCATTATGAAATGATTGTATCTGGTGTAATAATGACGGTTGATCTTTTGAAGTTACCGATTCTCCAAAAATTCTCGTTCTGGTTTAAGAAAAACAAATGTCCCGTGGAGAAATACAGAGTTTACACAGTAAAATGAAACCTAGAAATCTCGGCTCCCTGGAAGTTTCAGCCCTCTGGAAACTTGACCTCCTGCAAATTTTCAGCTCCTAGAAATATCAGCATCTCCAACCTATAATTCGGCCTCTTCTCTACTAGCCATGTACAGCATGCACATTGGAAGAATATTTTGCCCTCCACCTAAGCCACATGGCCCCCTATGCAAGACTCTAAACCAAGTTTTGGCCTCCCTGCGAATTCGGCCTCCTCTCTCCAATATCTTGGCCCCTTCAAGTTTATCTCATCAGAGTTTCCTTGCTACAACTTTTCCTTCTCTTTACCCTTAAGTCTTTCCCTCTCCATCTGAGAAAATCGTTTTCCCAAAGATTCAATGTGTTTTACCCCTCCTTTAGACTCTCTTTTATAATTATCATTGAGCCAAAACCCTAACTCTCAATCTCCAAAGTGATTGATGGCTAGACTTAAATCCTAACCCACTCAGATCAACAATAGAGATTAGATCTAATTCACTGATCTAATTAAATCACTTTCCCTTAGAAAGCTTTAGCCCAATAGCCAACATTAATTAATTAATTAATCAATGTGTTTTTTCCTAAGTCAGATTCAGTGTTATAAGGACCGAACTTGACCGGCCAGTTCAGACCGTTCCGACCATTTTGAGGCAAAAACTGGTTTGAACCAGTGCCTTGAACCGTTTTTGTCTGGTTCAATTTGGTAAAATCACGTAGAACACAACAAGTGTGCCTTGTTTTGTTTTTTTCTTTTAATGTATGTCATAGTTGGGAACTAGCCCATAATAGGTGCCTAATATTCAAGCATATGGTTGTACTATTGCTATGCATTTCATGGTAATGTTAAATTTTTGAAGTAAAAGGATGAAAATCCTTTTACTTAAATTTTTAACATTACCCTGTGTTGACCTCTACCGGTCAACTACCCATGCAGTACACCCCCTTTTTTTTTCGCAAAAAAGGGGCAGCACCTGATCAGCGTATCCGTGCCATCCTGCAGTCATCAGCATCTTGATCAATCTAATTGTAAACCCAGTCTGCATGTATTAATTGTAAATAATCCTAGCAGATGTGAGTCGTGTTGTAAATTGCCTAGGTGGACCTAACTTTCCTATGATAATCTATGTCCCGGAAGGTTTTTCGTCTCACCGATCCACGGATCGGCAGAGTTTTCCTTCAAACCTGACCCCAAAGTCGGGATAGATTTTGTCAGTAGAACTTTAGAGAATCCTAGTGTGTTAGCCTGCTAGATTATAGTCATGCCGCAGAACTGGGTGATTTGTGAGGGTCTATGTTAAAGGGGTTTTTCTCCCTTAAGATGTAAATTGTTAAAGTCATGATGTAATGTGTCTTGGGGGTTGAAAAATGTTTAAATCCCCTCATCAGTCCTAGGTCCTAGGTCTTAGGTGATGTTTCCAAAGGCTTAGTTCGTTGATCCATTTTAAAAAAGGAATTAAAAAATTAAAAAA